>SJYT01054756.1:138897-169059 GCA_006410635.1 Cephalophus harveyi | reverse complement strand
AAGTTAAATAAGCAGGGTGACAATATACAGCCTTGACGCACTCCTTTTCCTATTTGGAACCAGTCTGTTGTTCCATGTCCAGTCCTAACTGTTGCTTCCTGACCTGCATACAGATTTCTCAAGAGGCAGGTTAGGTGGTCTGGTATTCCCATCTCTTTCAGAATTTTCCACAGTTTATTGTGATCCACACAGTCAAAGGCTTTGGCATAGTCAATAAAGCAGAAGTAGATGTTTTTCTGGAACTCTCTTGCTTTTTCCATGATCCAGCGGATGTTGGCAATTTGATCTCTGGTTCCTCTGCCTTTTCTAAAGCCAGCTTGAACATCAGGGAGTTCACGGTTCACGTATTGCTGAAGCCTGGCTTGGAGGATTTTGAGCATTACTTTACTAGCATGTGAGATGAGTGCAATTGTGCGGTAATTGGAGCATTCTTTTGCATTGCCTTTCTTTGGAATTGGAATGAAAACTGACCTTTTCCAGTCCTGTGGCCACTGCCGAGTTTTCCAAATTTGCTGGCAGATTGAGTGCAGCACTTTCACAGCATCATCTTTCAGGATTGGTTCCATTATTAAAGAGGGCTACTTAATTAGATTATTATATTTTGTCTAGAGCTTTGTAAAAATAATATGCTTGCATTTAATAGTATAGCTTTTTAAAAACTGAATTAAAACTGCCGTGTGAAAGTGTTAGTCACTCAGTCGTCCAACTCTGTAACCCCATGGACTGCAATCTGCCAGGCTTCTCTGTCCATGGGATTTTCCCGGCAAGAATACTGGAGTAGGTTGCCATTCCCTTCTCCAAGGGATCTTTGCAGCTGCTCTACAATATTATATAAGTTACAGGTGTACAATATAGTGATTTTACTATAGAATTCTTCCACATATTTAGTTAGATCTGTTTCGAAGTATTTCATCTGGTTTTGCCATGGTTAAAAGTTTTTTTTTTTAATTTCAATATCCAGTTGATCATTGACAATATATAGAAACACAATTGACTTTTGTATATTAATTTCATTGATATTCTTTATTGTTTTCATACTTTCTATTTTATTTCTTCTGTAATCTTATTTCCTTTCTTCGGCTTACTATAGTTTGCATTCATTTTCTTTTTTCTAATTCCTTAAGGTAGAAGCTGGATCAGTGATTTGGTATCTTTTCTTTTTTAAAATATAATTGTTAAGTGCTATTGTGTGTGTGTGTGTGTGTGTGCGTGCATGCATGATCAGTTGTGTCCGACTCTTTGTGACCCCGTGGACTATAGCCCTCCAGACTCCTCTGTGCATGGAATTCTGAATACTGGAGTGGGTTGCCATGCCCTGCTCCAGGGGACCTTCCTGACCCAGGGATCAATTCTGAGTTTCCCGAGCCTCCTGCACTGGCAGGCAGATTCTTTACCACTGTGCCACCTAGGAAGCCCTTAGTGCTATACATTCCCCACTAAATTATGTTTTAATTTTTATTCAGTTTAAAATACTTTCTAGTTTCCCTTTTCATTTCTTCTTTGACTTAAAGATTATTTAGAAGTATGTTATTTTATTTCAAATATTTGAAGATTTTCCAGAGATCTTTCTGCTATTGATTTCTAGTTTAATTCTATTGTAGTCAGAGAACATACTTTGTATGACTTGAATCCTTTAAAATTTATTGACATGTTTTTTTAGCCATGAATATGGTCTGTTAAATGCTCCATGTGCAATTGAAAAAATTATTTTTGCCACTGCTTGAAGAATTGAGGAATTCTATAAATGTCAGTTAAATCAAATTGATAGTGCTGTTCCATTCTATATCATCCTTGATTTTCTGTCTACTTGTACTATTAATTATTGAGAGAGGGATGTAGAAATCTCTGACTATAATGGTAGATTTATTGATTTCTCCATGTGGTTCTATTAGTTTTTGTTTCATATATTTTGAAATTCTGTTATTAAGAGCATAAACACTTATGATGGCATGTCCTCCAAATGAATTAAGCTCTTTATCATTATAAAATGAACTTTTTTCCCCCTAGGTATGTTTAAATGCTATTTGTGCCATACATTTTAATTATATTTGTTTAAACATTCAATTATCATTTAAAAATATTTAAATAATTGGAGAAAAAAATCATAGAATATACCCATGTGGTTACAGTTTCCAGTGCTTTTTATTCCTTTGTTTAGGTCTATATTTCCATCTGGTATCTATTTTCTTTTGCCTGAATATTTTCTTTTGCCTTTAATATTTCTTAAAGCATGGGTCTGCTAGTGATGAATTCTTTCAGCATTTGTATGTCTCAGTAAAATAGGAACTTTGTGGTTAAAATGATTTAGCCTTTGTTCTCAGGATTAATTAGCGATTTATTACAGGCTTGAATGTGGAGTATATATTCATGCTTACATTTATATCTTTCAGCATAATGATGTCTTCGTTTTAAATTTGCATTTGTTTATGGCTGTGCTGGGTCTTTGTTGCTGCACGTGGACTTTCTCTGGCTGTTGGAAGCAGGGGCTACTCGTTCCATGCATGGTCTTCTCCGTGTGGGGGCTTCTCTTGTTGAGGAGCCCAGGCTCTAGACTCAGGGCTTGGTTGTCTGGTGGCAGGATCCTCCCAGACCACAGGTCGAATACATGTCCTCTGTACTGGCAGGCGAATTCTTAACCACTGGACCACCAGGGGAAGCGTCTGGCTTATTTTTAACTGGAATTTTGTTTGTTTGTTTTAATGCCTACAATGGGCCAGGCTCTGTTGCTAGGTAAAGGGGCTGTCCCAGAGATAAAGAACACCAGTTCTAAGGCCTCATGGAGTCTGTAATTCAGCTATGGGACCTCATATTCAATGCATGCAGTTCCCAATCACCATTTTATCACAATCGTGCTTATATTGTCCCAAGATAACATTTTACTTTTAAATCCTAGGAAAGCTTTATTTTCAGCTTTTCTTCGTGAAATTTGGAATTATTCAATTGCCATTTCAGTATTCACTTAAACTTCTCTGGAGTTTCCAAAGTTAAAAATTCTTGTACAAAGAATATCAGAAAAACAAAGTACAACATCTAGTTTTCACATTTTTCTGATATGTTGTAGTCACTATGTAACACATTTGTTCTTATCTGAGTCATTAACTGACAGCTTCCAGGTCTCTATGGAACTTTGTTTAGCTGATGGTTTATTAATTTGACTTTGTTTCAGAAATTCACTCTAGCTTGCCCATGGTACCTATCAGAAGTAAACTTACAGCTTTGTTTTACATTTGCTCAGCTAGCAAATGTAACTGTTTGACATTTTACCCAAATATAAAAGCATCTAAACTAAGCATATTATAAACCTTTTAAAGAGATGTCCCATTAGAATTAGAAATTTATATTAAGAGTTCATGCTGGAATGGGTGACTACGGGTTATAGCACAGGGTGAGACTTGAGCTCAGATCTAGAGGCCAGAGGGGAAATGCAAGATGGGATAGAATTCAGTTCAGTTCAGTTCAGTCACTCAGTCGTGTCTGACTCTTTGCGACCCCATGGATTGCAGCACACCAGGCCTCCCTATCCATCACCAACGCCTAGAGTTTACTCAAACTCATGCCTATTGAATTGGTGATGCCATCCAACCATCTCATCCTCTGTCGTCCCCTTCTCCTCTCACCTTCAATCTTTCCCAGAATCAGGGTCTTTTCAAATGAGTCAATTCTTCACACTGGGTGGCCAAAGTATTGGAGTTTCAGCTTCAACATCAGTCCTTTCAATGCACATTCAGGACTGATTTCCTTTAGGATGGTCTGGTTGGATCTCCTTGTAGTCCAAAGGACTCTCAAAAGTCTTCTCTTACACTACAGTTCAAAAGCATCATCTTCGGCGCTCAGCTTTCTTTATAGTCCAACTCTCACATCCATACATGACTACTGGAAAAACCATAGCCTTGACTAGATGGACTTTTGTTGGCAAAGTAATGTCTCTGCTTTTCAATATGCTATCTGCTAAGTCACTCCAGTCATGTCCAACTCTATGCGACCCCATAGATGGCAGCATACCAGGCTCTCCATCCATGGGATTTTCTAGGCAAGAGTACTGGAGTGGGGTGCCATTGCCTTCTCTGAATATGCTATCTAGGTTGGTCATAACTTTCCTCCCAAGGAGTAAGTGTCTTTTTATTTCATGGCTGCAGTCATCCTCTGTAGTCATTTTGGAGCCCAAAAAAATAAAGTCTGACACTGTTTCCACTGTTTCCTCATCTATTTGCCATGAAGTGATGGGACCAGATGCCATGATCTTCATTTTCTGAATGTTGAGCTGTAAGCCAACTTTTTCACTCTCCTCTTTCACTTTCATCAAGAGATTCTTTAGTTCTTCTTCACTTTCTGCCATAAGGGTGGTGTTATCTGCATATCTGAGGTTCTTGATATTTCTCCCAGAAATCTTGATTCCAGCTTGTGCTTCATCCAGCCCAGCATTTCTCATGATGTACTCTGCATATAAGTTAAATAAGCAGGGTGACAATATACAGCCTTGACGGACTCCTTTCCTATTTGGAACCAGTCTGTTGTTCCATGTCCAGTTCTAACTGTTGCTTCCTGACCTGCATACAGATTTCTCAAGAGGCAGATCAGTTGGCCTGGTATTCCCATCTCTTTCAGAATTTTCCACAGTTTATTGTGATCCACACAGTCAAAGGCTTTGGCATAGTCAATAAAGCAGAAATAGATGTGTATAAGAGACAGAACCTAGACAGTATATTAAAAAGCAGAGACATCACTTTGCTGACAAACATCTGTATAGTCAAAGCTATGGTTTTTCCAGTAGTCATGTACAAATCTATGAGAGCTAGACCATAAAGAAGGCTGAGTACTAAAGAACTGATGCTTTGAACTGTGATGTTGGAGAAGACTCTTGAGTGTCCTGGACTGCAAGGAGATCAAACCAGTCATTCTGAAAGGAAATCAACCCTGAATATTCATTGGAAGGACTAATACTGAAGCTGAAACTGAAGCTCTCTTGCTTTTTCCATGATCCAGTGGATATTGGCAACTTTATGTCTGGTTCCTCTGCCTTTTCTAAAACCAGCTTGAACATCTGGAGGTTTACACAGTTCATGTATTGTTGAAGCCTGGCTTGGAGAATTTTGAGCATTACTTTACAAGCATGTGAGATGAGTGCAATTGTGCAGTAGTTTGAGCATTCTTTTGCATTGCCTTTCTTTGGGATTGGAATGAAAACTGACCTTTTCCAGTCCTGTGGCCACTGCTGACTTTTCCAAATTTGCTGGCATATTGAGTGCAACACTTTCACAGTACCATCTTGTAGGATTTGACATGGATAAAAGCAAGAGATGGGGTTAAAGATATGGAACTTTGTATTAGAACAATTCAAAATGGGAACACAAAATGAACTCTTCTGAAGCAGTGAGTTTCACTAGGTGTGCTCAGCGGAAGTTAGGTAATACAGACTGTTGTGGGATATATCTGTGTTTAGGAAATGTGACTTCTAAGACCCGCCCCCTTCATTTTAAGATTCCTTTATTTTAGTAGTGTGAAAGTTTATAAATATTACAGATGCTCAACACCAAGGGACAGATTATATAAACTATGACTTATTTTTTGGGGAGGGTGTTAGTTCTAAAAGGTCTTGTAGGTCTTCATAAAACCGTTCAGCTTCAGCTTCTTCAGCATTACTGGTTGGGGCATAGACTTGGATAACTGTGATACTGAATGGTTTGCCTTGGAGACGAACAGAGATCATTCTGTCATTTTTGAGATTACATCCAAGTACTGCATTTCAGACTCTTTTGTTGACCATGATGGCTACTCCATTTCTTCTGAGGGATTCCTGCCCACAGTAGTAGATATAATGGTCATCTGAGTTAAATTCACCCATTCCAGTCCATTTTAGTTCACTGATTCCTAGATTGTCGACATTCACCCTTGTCATCTCTTGTTTGACCACTTCCAATTTGCCTTGATTCATGGACCTGACATTCCAGGTTCCTATGCAGTATTGCTCTTTACAGCATCGGATCTTGCTTCTATCACCAGTCACATGCACAACTGGGTATTGTTTTCGCTTTGGCTCCATCCCTTCATTCTTTCTGGACTTATTTCTCCACTGATCTCCAGTAGCATATTGGGCACCTAATGACCTGGGGAGTTCCTCTTTTGATATCCTATCATTTTGCCTGTTCATACTGTTCATGGGGTTCTCTGGGTGTTAGTTCTAAAAGGTCTTGTAGGTCTTCATAAAACCGTTCAACTTCAGCTTCTTCAGCATTACTGGTTGGGGCATAGACTTGGATAACTGTGATATTGAATGGTTTGCCTTGGAGATGAACAGAGATCATTCTGTTGTTTTTGAGATTGCATTTTGGACTCTTTTGTTGACCATGATGGCGACTCCATTTCTTCTGAGGGATTCCTCCCCACAGTAGTAGATATAATGGTCATCTGAGTTAAATTCATCCATTCCAGTCCATTTTAGTTCGTTGATTCCTAGAATGTCGATGTTCACCCTTGCCATCTCTTGTTTGACCACTTCCAATTTGCCTTGATTCATGGACCTGACATTCCAGGTTCCTATGCAATATTGCTCTTTACAGCATCGGATCTTGCTTCTATCACCAGTCACATCCACAGCTGGGTGTTGTTTTTGCTTTGGCTCCATCCCTTCATTCTTTCTGGACTTATTTCTCCACTGATCTCCAGTAGCATATTGGGCACCTAATGAACTGGGGAGTTCCTCTTTTGGTATCCTATCATTTTGCCTTTTCATACTGTTCATGGGGTTCTCGAGGCAAGAATACTGAAGTGGCTTGCCATTCCCTTCTCCAGTGGACCACATTCTGTCAGCCCTCTCCACCATGACCCACCTGTCTTGGGTTGCCCTGCAGGCATGGCTTGGTTTCATTGAGTTAGACAAGGCTGTGGTCCTAGTGTGATTAGATTGACTAGTTTTCTGTGAGTATGGTTTCAGTGTGTCTGCCCTCTGATGCCCTCTTGCAGCACCTACCATCTTACTTGGATTTCTCTTACCTTGGGCATGGGGTATCTCTTCACGGCTGCTCCAGCAAAGCACAGCCGCTGCTCCTTACCTTGGATCATCAAAAATAAAATAAAATTTAAGGGCTAAACAATGAAGAGAAGGAATAGCTGTCATGTCACTGAAATTCTCTGGAAAACAAAATTCAGTGCTAAATCTACGTGTAAATTTATAGGATAGTGTAATGTGGTACAAACAGTCCCAGAATAGGAAGGAATTGCTTATGCTCAAGGAACAAGGACAAAGACCCCTATGGCTAGAACACTGTGGGTGAGGAGGTTACTGATGCGAGATGTCAGAGGATGGCGTGGTAAACTGAGATAGCAGACTCTCTCCCCGTCTCCCTCTCCCTCATGTGCACACCTGTGCACATGCACACACACACATATGTGTCCATGCCCTTTGCCATCCCACTTTGCAATTCCTCTCACAAAAGAGGAAGTATTTTCTCATCCCTGGACTTTGGGCTGTGACATTTTCTTTGGCCGATGTAATATTAGCAGTTAGCACACAAGAATTATGCTGAGATGAGCAGGCAGCCTGCAAGAATGTGGGCAAACCAGCAGTCATCAGCAGATTCAGGAGAATGAGAGTTGTTTTAAGCCAGAGATTTTATGGTGATTTGCTCTTCAGTATCATTGAGACAATAGCTGATGAATCCCGATCTTGTGGGACTCTGTGCCAGAATGCAAGTGTTGGTTTTATTCCTGGGAGAGGTTTTCAAAGTCAGTGACATTATCTGATTAACAATGAATATATCAAAAAACCACTGCAGCAATTCAGGCAAGAGAAGCCTTGGACTAAAGCAAGAAGATTGACAGTTAGAGAGAAGCAGGTGGAATCAAGAAATTTTGTGGTTTGGAGGAGCAGAGAAACAAAGTGGGAGTTGGGGGGCTGGGGAGATGTGAAGAGAAGGGAAGGGTCTGTTTGTTCAATGTGAACTTACTAGAGCATATACGTGTGCTGAAGAGAAGGGCTAAGGCAGACTCAGCCCGTCCTGTGCACATCACTAAATTCACCCCTTTCGTCTGCGTAAGAACTCTGCAGAGTAGATTACATTAACACCTCATTTTACAAGTGGGGCAGCTGAGTCACAGAGAAAGTTATGTAATTTTCCCAAGCTCATACCCTGGAAGGTAGCAGGGATGAAATTTCATGAAGTCTGACTCTACCACTGGAGCCCAGTCCCCAAGGCATGAGAAGGGACACGGACGGTGAACAAAGTATACTACCTGCCACTCCAGTTCTAGAAGGGTCAAGTCATTAGCCACTGCAATTGCTGACCTACAAGGACACCATGAAAGGAATTCAGGATGAGGCATTCTGTGTTTTGGACATGTTCGGTAGGTAGAACAGGGAAAAGGAGTCCAAAATGGCGGTGGCTACAGACAAGGAAGGGCAAAGCCCGCGAAAATGAAACAAAAGAAGGTCCGAGGACCAGAGTGAGAACCTCAGGTAAAACAAACAACACTCGTGGCTGGCCCAATTTACATAGGACAGGCCCAGGGAGAGAGAAACATATAAATAGAGGAGCCAAAGCCAGCTCTCTCTCTCTCTCTCTCCCGCGCGCTGGGGCGCTCTTCTCCTTGTGTCTTTAGATCAACGTGCCCTCACGCCTGCCTCAAAGATGGATTTTCCTGCTATCTTCTAAATAAAATAGAGCTGTAACACTGAGCTGTAACATTGATTTGTCTAAGAGCTATAACACGGTCTATCCAAGACCTGAGAGCTGTGACACGCCGAGGGGGCTTTAAGGTCCGTCACTCCAAATCTTTGTTGTGACGAGACAAAGAATCGAGGAACATACACTCGTGTGACAGACATATGAACCCCGAGATGGTTAAAATGTATATCTAAGGAAGAATTTCAATGACCCCACTGAAATGGCATTTTGCATTTCCCATACATAGAAAAGCACTAAATTCATTAACTAAGATATCTGATATTTGTGGCTGGCAGTAACTTTTTGCCAGGATGCATGCTTGACTACATGTATAGTCATAGTCATAAGTTGCTCAGTCATGTCCGACTCTTTGCAACGCCATGGACTATAACCTACCAGGCTCCTCCATCCATGGGATTTTCCAGGCAAGAATACTGGAGTGGGTTGCCATTTCCTTCTCCAGGAGATCTTCCCAGCCCAGGGATTGAACCCAGGTCTCCTGCATTGTAGGCAGACGCTTTACCATCTGAGCCACCTCCAGTCCAAAAAATTATTATATATCCTGAGGGGCTCCTCCCCTAGCCCTTTGAAGCAGTTCTTCAGAGCTATCTAAGCGGCTGTCTCCTAGTATATAGCCTTGAAGTGAAGTGAAGTCGCTCAGTCGTGTCCGACTCTTTGCGACCCCATGGACTGCAGCCTATCAGGCTCCTCTGTCCATGGGATTTTCCAGGCAAGAGTGCTGGAGTAGATTGCCATTTCCTTCTCCAAGGGACTTTCCCAACCCAGGAATCGAACCCAGGTCTCCCCCATTGCGAGCAGACGCTTTACCATGGGAGCTATCATAACAAACGGTATATAGCCTTAAGTTCCATAATAAAACTGAAACTCACAGCTCTGACATTGTGCTTTTTTTTTTTTTTTTCAGTCTATAGAACCAGGACATAAGGGCAAGTTGGTGTTCAATACGCTCAGGGTTGTCCAGCGTAGAGAATATAGCCAATAATAATATAATCACTTTGTACAGTGGCAGGTGATAGCTGAATTTATTGTGGTGATCATTTTGTAACATATAAAAATATTGAATTACTATATTGTATACTTGAAACTGGGCTTCTCAGGTGGTACTAGTAGTAAAGAACCCACCTGCCAATGCAGGAGACGCAAGTGACATGGGTTTGATCCCTGGGTCAGGAAGATTTTCTGGAGAAGAGCATGACAACCCACGCCAGTATTCTTGCCTGGAGAGTCCCATGGACAGAGAAACCTGGTAGGCTACAGTCCATAGGGTCATACAAGTCAGACAGAGTGCGACTTATCACACACAGCACAGCACATACCTGAGACTAATATAATATGGTAAGCCAATTATAATTCAACTTAAAATTTTTGAATAAAAAAATACACTCAGGAGAGCTTCATCCACAGAAATAGAAGTGAAATAGAGACTGTGGTTACAGGTAGAGAGAAGTTGCTTGATGGAATTATGACAGAATGATAGTGGGGGCGGGTTCCTGCTTTACATGCAGAGTACATCATGAAAAACGCTGGACTGGAGGAAACACAAGCTGGAATCAAGATTGCCGGGAGAAATATCAATAACCTCAGATAGGCAGATGACACCACCCTTATGGCAGAAAGTGAAAAGGAACTCAAAAGCCTCTTGATGAAAGTGAAAGAGGAGAGTGAAAAAGTTGGCTTAAAGCTCAACATTCAGAAAACGAAGATCATGGCATCTGGTCCCATCACTTCATGGCAAATAGATGGGGAAACAGTGGAAACAGTGCCAGACTTTATTTTGGGGGCCTCCAAAATCAGTGCAGATGGTGACTGCAGCCATGAAATTAAAAGACGCTTACTCCTTGGAAGAAAAGTTATGACCAACCTAGATAGTATATTCAAAAGCAGAGACATTACTTTGCCGACTAAGGTCTGTCTAGTCAAGGCTATGGTTTTTCCAGTGGTCATGTATGAATGTGAGAGTTGGACTGTGAAGAAGGCTTAGCGCCAAAGAATTGATGCTTTTGAACTGTGGTGTTGGAGAAGACTCTCAAGAGTCCCTTGGACTGCAAGGAGATCCAACCAGTCCATTCTAAAGGAGATCAGCCCTGGGTGTTCTTTGGAAGGAATGATGCTAAAGCTGAAACTCCAGTACTTTGGCCACTTCATGCGAAGAGTTGACTCATTGGAAAAGACTCTGATGCTGGGAGGGATTGGGGGCAGGAGGAGAAGGGGACGACAGAGGATGAGATGGCTGGATGGCATCACTGACTCGATGGATGTGAGTCTGAGTGAACTCCGGGTGTTGGTGATGGACAGGGAGGCCTGGTGTGCTACAATTCATGGGGTCACAAAGAGTCAGACATGACTGAGCGACTGAACTGAACTGAACTGAAGCAGTATATAAAGCAAGATCATCCGATTAGTACAAAGTGGGGAGAAGAATTTAGGAGAGAGGAAAATAAGTGAAATAGTCATTTTAGGGAAGGGGAAAGCTAATATATCATGGAAATAAAGTAGAATTATGGTGCACTGGCCAAGAATTTAAAGAGGAGCTGGCTAACATGCTTGAGTGTTTTTTCTCCACATTAGTTATTTAGTTTCAGGTTTAAGAGAGGGAGGGAAACAGGAGAGAGTACAGATATTTGCTGGGGAGTGATCTTAGTGACAGAACAAAGAATCTAAGCTGGATATGGAGGGAATAAACAATAGGAGCAGAAAGCATGATAGTAAAAGAAAAACAAAGAGACAAAAAAGGTCAGTGGATTAAAGGTCTGAATGATCTAAAATGTGATGACTAGAAAAGGCAAGTTGGAAGCATAGAAGAAACTAGTCAAGAGATGAATGCCTGCAGGAAAGATTTTGGAGGGAGTCCAGTTATTAGTAACAGAAAGGTTAAAGTTAGGACTGTAGGAATGGCTGAAGGGGAGAGAACCAATTCAGGATCAAAGAAGCAACTACTAGATGCAAATCCCCTGGAACAATGCTAGGGACTAGTGATAAGAGACAATGAAACAGCGTTGTGAGCAGTGAATAGGGAGGACCTAGGGACCATAGGTAACAACAACAGAGGTGGGCAGTAAAGTCTGAAGGCACAAAATTCAAAGGAACTGAGTGTTTAAAGGAAGAAAGAAGAGCTGTGGTCCAAAAGCTGCAATGGAGTGCTAGGAAGATACTCACCCCAAGCTCCAGGGCCTGTGGTATTTGCACTGTAACTATTACTAATAATAATAACATAATAAGAAGAAGACCAAGACAACATTGATAACGAGCTGCTTCCACAGGAGAGAGTGCAGGTGAGGAGGTGTCCATAGGAAGCACCCAGGTTTAAATTAGGTCAGGCAGGTGGTGAGGGCATTCAGAGCAGCAGTTTGCCCTGATAGTCCATCAATTCCAAATGGCACAGGCAAGAGTTTTGGGAGGTTGGAGAAGAGCAGGAAATTGGGTCAGATGAGTGGAGGCGGTGAGTAGTGACAAAGGGCACAGACCCTGTGGAAGCCTTGGAGGGGTGTGGCCTTCTGGTGGAATGTGAGGCATGATGGGATCAGTTCTAATGAGCCCTTGGAGAGGCTGGGTGTTCAAGTCAAGTTGAACAGCGTGGGGTCACTGGGGCAACAGTCCTCTCCTGCTGATCTTGGCAGTGTGGTGGCCTGTGCAGGGGTGAGAGCTTCCTGAATCTGTCTATAGACAGGGAGGGGCTGACAGTGCAGGCACAGCGGCGCAGAAAGAAAGAATCAGAAAAGTAATCACAGTTCTGGTTCTATCATACAACAAAGAATGATTACATACCAGCTTAAGTAGGGCAGTGATTAAAGATATTATTTATTAGAAAGTACTGAATCAGTTTGGTTCTTGCTGTGAACTGTAAAACTACAACATTCCAAACATACTTTTGAAATGAGTTTATGCTCTCAACCACACTGTAACACTAATGACTTGGCAAATGTATAATTAAAACACAAATGATTTACTTAGAAGGAATAAGCACAAACAAGATCCTTCTGCAAAGTTCTTTCCTGCTGTGAACATAGATTAGAATCATCAGAACAAAATATTCAGACTTGATTCTGCTGAAAAGTGCACTGTGACACTGGCAGGCATTCAATGGTTACTAAAGACAGATAAATCTCATAATATATTACTTTGTTTCCAAATACAATATTTCATAATTCAAACATCCATGAATGGATGGCTAGTTGATAAAATTATAATTTTCTACATAATATATCAAATATCTATTAAAAATAAGGTAATCTATATATACCAATAAAGGAGAAAAAAGGAAGATAATATCATATAACATACAGAATACATGTGCGTTTAGAGAGAGACTGAAAGACAGAGCATACCCATGAAAGAATTATATACGATAGATAATCTTTAGGTGTTACTTCTTGAGGATAGAAACACTGAATGTTCCATTTTGAAGTTTCTTCAGGGTTTATATCCTTTTTATAACATCCAACTCAGAGGAATGAGGGATAAATAAACAAGTACTATTTATCATGGCCAGCAGAGACTCTCAAGGATCAATCAAAAGGTATTAACATTACTTGAATGAATCCTGCTTGTCCTTTAAGCTTGTCTGAACACTCACTTCTGCACTGACTAGTGTATTTCCAAAGCTCCTTTATTTCCTGTTTTCAAGTAAAACTGCATTTTCAGCTGGGTGTCCTGTGTTCAAATGGTGGTCTGCAGAAGTGGTGACCTAGTGATCCTTGCAGAAATTTATCAGCATGAGTCAGTAATCAAAGAGGATTGTTTCTTGACTGAAGAAGCAGTTCTTTTCCGGGTTAGCAAGGGTGCCCAGAAGAGGGAAGATAGAGAGATGGAATAGGATGGAGTTTTCCCCTTTACTGCCCAAAGCTCTGGGCTGAACAGTGTTGGAGAGAGGGTTTAATCATGAAACTGAAGGGCCTGGAGAAGATGCCCATCTCATCCCACAACAGACTGAAAAACCATAGTATAGAATTGGCTGTTACCCAGTCCAAGCTCGCTCTGCTCACCACATGACAAGCCAGTGAATTGAGGACGAGGTGCTGAGGCAAGGAATACGACTTTACTTGGAAAGAACTGACTGAGAAGATGGCACACTAACGTCTCCAAATAACCATCTTGTCCGGGTCTGGATGCCAGGTCCTTTTATGGATCAGAGATAAGGAAGGGGGGGAAACAAAGAAAAAGGCCACTTAATCTTACAAGTATCTGCTAGAATGGCAGGCCTTAGGTGAGGGATGTGTTAATTTCTTCCTTCCTGGCATCTACATGGAACAAGAGACTGGTTCCAAATTGGGAAAGGAGTACAACAAGGCTATATATTATCAGCCTGTTTATTTAACTTGTATGCAGAGTACATCATGCGAAATGCCAGGCTGGAGGAAGCACAAGCTGGAATTAAGATTGCCAAGAGAAATATCAATAACCTCAGATATGCAGATGACACCACCCTTATGGCAGAAAACAAAGAAGAACTAAAGAGCCTCTTGATAAAAGTGAAAGAGGAGAGTGAAAATGCTGGCTTAAAGCTCAACATTCAAGAAACTAAGATCATGGCATCCAGTCCCATCATTGCATGGCAAATAAATGGGGAAACAATGGAAACAATGACAGGCTTTATTTTCTTGGGCTCTAAAATCACTGCAGATGGTGACTGTAGCCATAAAATTAAAAGACGCTTGCTCCTTGGAAGAAAAGCTATGACCACCCTAGACAACATATTAAAAAGCAAAGACATTATTTTGCCGACAAAAGTCCATCTAGTCAAAGCTGTGGTTTTTCCAGTAGTCATGTATGGATATGAGAGTTGGACCGTGAAGAAAGCTGAGCGCCGAAGAATTGATGATTTTGAACTGTGGTGTTGGAGAAGACTCTTGAAAGTCCCTTGGACTACAAGAAGATCAAACCAGTCAATCCTAAAGGAAATCAGTCCTGAATATTCATTGGAATGACTGATGCTGAAAGCTGAAACTCTAATACTTTGGCCACCTGATGCGAAGAAATGACTCATTTGAAAAGACCCTGATGCTGGGAAAGACTGAGGGTAGGAGGAGAAGTGGGTGACAGAGAATGAGCTGGTTGGATGGCATCACTGACCTGATGGACATGAGTTTGAGCAAGCTCCAGGAGCTGGCGATGGACAGGGAAGCCTGGCAGGCTGCAGTCCATGGGGTTGCAAAGAGTTGCACAAGATTGAGCAACTGAACAGAACTGAACTGATTTGCTAGAATGGCAAGCCTTAGGCAGGGGTGTGTATTAATTTCTTCCTTCCTGCCATCTACCGGTGGACAGGGTTCTGAACAATGGCACTTAAGCTTAACAGTCAGGCAGAGGGGCAGGATTCTCTGAGGCAGGCAGGTAAGTGTGATTATAACAACAAAAGCCACCAAAGAAACAGACCTAGCATGGAGAGTGAAATTCACTCTTCCCTGTTACAGCTCTGTGCCCAGAGACATTCCCAGGGAAGCAGAAGGAGCTTAGTGAGGAGGCAAGAGAAGAATTTGAGTAGTTAAGTTCATAAACACAGCAGATACTACCTTGGGTATGTCTGAAATACAGAGGGATATTTGAGGAGAAAAAACCATGGCCATAACCTGGCAACAGCATTAATAGGACTACATTTGCAATCAAGGCCTGTATGGGGCTCACATATTAAACAAAGTATCAGGAGTTAGCCTGTCCAGGAGTCAAGGTTCATAGCTTCTTCTCTGATGGGGGTGGAGAGGGGAGTAGATTATATATTCCTTACTTCCAGGATTTGGGGCTCTTAAAAAGCTATGGTCTATAGGACTATGTTTGAATTTAGGTCATAACTTCTTTAACCTACTGCTGAAGACTGCCAAAATACGTGGTTTCTCTTTTTAAAATGAAGTTCCTCTGTGCTAATATCATAAAAATTCATGGAATCTTCAATTTATCTTTGAGTTCTGATCCAATTTTTTAATGATACATTTCTACTTGACATTGTGATAGAAACTGTCTTCTTTGAACAATTAATCAAACACTAATCACATAAAATTCCCTTTTCAAAAGATCCCCATGAACTCAGAATCTCTGAAAATGTTACTTGATATTAAGTTAAATCACTGAGTATACCTAGATAAGAACAGCAGGGTTAAGAGAAAACAATGAAGGCCCAATGGCATTTGCTACCAGTCTCCAGTCAGGTATTGGGCTGTACTTTTAGCAAAGCTGTCTTTAAGAATGTGCCATAGGCTTTATTGGAAAAGACACAAATAATGGAGCTGAAGTCTGGAAAATGGCAAGCTGGCTCAACTTCTTGGAGCATCATTTGTCAGATCCAGCTGCAAAAGCTAGAAGCTATAAAAAATGCATGCAGGATTTCTTTTTAAGCATTAACACACCACTACTTTAAATGTTGGTTCTGACTGAGAAATTCCTCTCTGCAGGTACTTTTTACCCCTGTAACCTCAGCAAGCTGCCAGGGCCTCAGGAGACTAAACAAATTGCTAACTTAAAAATTCATTATAGTATCTGCTCTCTTTCCAAGACATAAAATGTGCTCTGTAATTTGCTCTTCTGAATCCCCAGGGACCTTAATCACCGAGGCCCCATGTGCTCATATGACGCCATCTCTCATCTATTATTAATATACTGGACAGTTCTTAAAATGCATCACACCCAAAAGTCCTAAAATGGGAAGTGAAAATGCCACTAGCCAGCACATTGATTTTTCCGAGGTAAGCAATATCTAAAGTGATGACAAAGATGATATTAATGTACCAGATTCCCAGGCAGAAAGTATAAAGGGTTAAACTCTATAGTCTGTATTTACTAACAGATGGTGGCAAATGGATAATGAAGTCCAGGGTGTGAAGTCACTGTTAAAAGTTCATGAATGAAAAGAATTCAGTTCTGTGCAGCTAAGAAATATAAAGTTATCTGGATAGAATATAAAAGTATGAAATGTTAAGACAGCAATATTTGGAAAATATAAAGACATCTGGATATAGGCTCAGAATTAGGATGGATAAAGCACCTGGCTTCTTATCTTATCACATTTCAATGACTCATAAAAATGGCACATAAATTCAAGATGGGCCCAGTCAAGACATTGCCACTTAGAAAGGGCCCATATGAGAAAGAAGACAAGCATCAGAGGAGGAAACTGACACAGCCTCAGGGTAAAATGGGATCCTGAGAAAGTGATGGAAGTGTGAAAAATGAGTGTTACTAATATTTTCAAACTAAACCCTTGGAGTCTAGGTCATGATGAAGAACCAGACTTTCTTTCTCTGAAAACTTGGGTCTTAAATCCGTTCAAAGCACTTCCTTAAAATTAGCTGATAGGCAAATATAGTAGAAATGGATTCAATGGATGAAGGAATAGAAAGTCATAACCAAAACAACCACAAGAACTCTCATGGATTTTTTAAGGATAATGTTTCCGTCCTAAAGAAGTACAGGACTTTCTTCAAATGCAGTCATAGGTGGAGGCAGAGAACAATCTGATTAGAAAGAGGAACAAAAGAGAGTCCTAGAACTCTTGAGAGTTTGGCCAGCAATCATAACCTATTACAGATGAGATCAGAGTTATGCAAAGATAAGAGATGGAAAGGCTAAATTAAGAGTACGATCTGACTGTAGCTCTCAGTCTTGATGATGTGAGCATATGTGATGAGGGAATGTGTCACTCAGACCAGTAATCAGCCTAGAAGCAGAAAGAAGGAGGGCGCGGTAAGGGCCCATCACTGGGCAGACACGCCTGGTGGGATCCAATCAGTTCCCTCTCCACGTGCTCTTGGCTACAGGGTTTGGATTTATACTAGGCATCCCCTTGGTCTGGATAAAAGACCCCTCGAGATCACCTACATAACTTCAATTTTGTCTTCACTTCGTATCCCTTTGACTATGAATTCAGCCCTTCAGTTACTCTGATGCGAGAAGGATTTATAAAATGATAAAAACAAATAATTTGTAGCTGGAAATGGATATTCTCCATCAAAATTAATAAATCAACATTTGGATTATCATTCTCTCATAACTTAACATGAGTCTGTTCTCTCCTCTCATGTCAAGAGGTCTTTCACGAGGCACTGGTGTATAAAGTTCCAGAACTACAGATCTAACATCAGAGTCAGGTGACAGGAATTTTGCCACCCTGTGGGGCATCTTGGCAGCCAGTCAGCTAGACCCCCTTAAGTGGTTCTACCTTCTCACATTACAAAAAAAAAAGAAAGAAACATGTACGAATACATGATCCACTACTGCATTTAGCACTAGATGATTGTGAATCAGAAATCAACTATACAATTCAACAACTGATACCAAATCCACTACACTCTTCAAGAATAGACCCTACATTTATTTTGTTGTTCTGGGCTCTAACGTGGTGCCTGACATACACGGCATGCTCAATCACTCAGTCGTGTCCAGTTCTTTGTGAACCCATGGACTGTTGCCCACCAGGCTCCTCTGTCCAGGGAATTTCCCAGGCAAGAATACTGGACTGGGTTGCCATTTCCTCCTTCAGGGAATCTTCCTATCCCAGGGCTTGAACCGTCTCCTGCACCTCCTGTATTGGCAGGTGGGTTCTTTACCACTGAGCCACTTGACATGCATTAGGGACCTGAGAAGTGCTTTTGAATAAATAAAATTTTAAGAAAGGGAAATGTAAAGAAAAAAGAGAAAGAATTCAGCTTCTTTCCGGAAGAGGAAGCTGCTGGTGAGTCATGATGACTTTTCATATGACTACTAGGCCAAGGGGTTTTCATCCTTCTGAGTAGTTATTCATAAAAATTTTTGGAGGACAGAGAAAACTGAAAATAGATCAGTCATGTAACTGGACAAAATAATACAAGGTGGTGAAGATGCAGGTTGTTCTTGCTTTAATATAAACACAGAATGAGGTTATTTAAAAATAGCTTCCTATTTGTATACACCATTCAGCTTGAAGAAGAGAGACATGTGAAGTGAAGTGAAAGTCGTTCAGCCGTGCCCGACTCTTTGCGACCCCGTGGAATACATTCCATAGAATTCTCCAGGCTAGAATACTGGAGTGGATAGCCCTTCCCTTCTCCAAGGGGTCTTCCCAACCCAGGGATCAAACCAGGGTCTCCTGCATTGCAGGTGGATTCTATTATCAGCTGAGCCACAAGGGAAGCCCAGACATGTGAAAGCCCACTGTATTTGTCTATTAGTTGACTCAGGAATAAGTAGCCTACAGTAATCAGTTAGAGCCAAAAAATAAAATTGATAGAAAAATAGAATAACGACTTATAAAAAGGTGCATAAAAGAGCTATCCTTCTGTTGCTCTTATGTCATCTAAGGAAGCAGACAGATATAAACCATAGCTGATAATTCAGGATGCTCATACGTTTGTCATGGAGACCCAGCAGGACTTTTACACACACTCTGGACACTGTTTTGTCATATTATGCTGTGTTGAAATATTATGAACTCCCTAACATTGAAGCTATTCCTATGTTGTTAAAAGGTCAGAGTTTAAGGTCCAAGAAAAAAACCTATTAAAATATCTTTTTAAAGAGGACATTGCGCTAAGTGAAATGAGCCAGACACAAAACAACAACTAATAACAATGATTCTACTTATATTAAGTACCTAGAACAGTCAAATTACAGAGACAGAAAGCAGACTAGCAGTTACAGGAGCCTGGGGAAAGAGGGATGGGGAATTCCTGTTTAGTGGGTACATAGTTTCATTTGGGGATGATGAAAAGTTTCTGCATATGATTTGTGGTGATGGTTACACAAAAATGTGACTGTACTTAATGCCACTGAACTGTACACTTAAAAATAGTTAAAATGGTAAGTCTTGTGTTAAGTGTATCTTATAGTATAGTGTATAGTGAAGTCGCTCAGTCGTGTCTGACTCTTTGCAACCCGTGGACTGTAGCCTACCAGGCTTCTCTGTCCATGGGATTCTCCAGGCAAGAATACTGGAGTGGGTTACCACTTCCTTCTCCAGGGGATCTTCCTGACCCAGAGATCGAACCCGGGTCTCCGGCATTGGAGGCAGACACTTTAACCTCTGAGCCACCACCACAATTAAAATATCAAGTGAGAAATTAGTCACTCACTAGACTCAGAAAGCACAATTTGAATGGAATGAAACCAGTAACCCAGACAATGCAACCTCTTCTTCCCACTCACGGGGCTGGGACACTGAAATGATGTGAAAATTAATTTTCCATTAAGACCCTTGAGCAGACATAGTTAGAATGTCCCTCCCATCCTATATGTAAATGCCTAAGAACTTAATAGCCATCACTGTCATTTACTGACAATCTGCCCTGAGCCAACATTAATTGCTTTACACAAGGCATTTCTTTAGAATGTAATTTAAGACCCCTGTGTTCCAGCTCCAGCTGAACTCTCCTATCCCACTCATGGTTCCCTCCTCTACATTTGGCCAACTGGGGACCATCCTGAAGCTTCAGCCTCAAGAATTCAGCTTCTACTGATAACCCTCACAGCATCACAGCCTAAACCAGTGTTTCCCAAACCAGGCTCCACATATGAATCCCCAGAGGACTGAAAAATTACTGGTCCCCAAGCTCCAGCCTAGAGATTTTGGTTTAACTGGTCAATGGTGTGTCCAGAGTATTTGGTATTTTTTTTAACTCTCCAGGGAATCCTAATCAACAGTCAAAGCAAAGATCCATTGACCTAAACTGAGTTATTTTCCCTGAGTACCTGAGGCCCCTCATGCTTCACACCACAATATTAGCCTGCACCTTGCTTTATTGGCTCAGAGGTTAAAGCGTCTGCCTCCAATGCGGGAGACCTGGGTTCGATCCCTGGGTTGGGAAGATCCCCTGGAGAAGGAAATGGCAACCCACTCCAGTATTCTTGCCTGGAGAATCCCATGGACGGAGGAGCCTGGTAGGCTACAGTTCACAGGGTCCCAAAGAGTCGGACACGACTGAGCGACTTCACTTCACTTCTCACTTTGCTTTATTATAAACACATGTTAGCTGGGCCTTTCCTTTTGAACACAAACTCCTTAAAAGCAAGTTCAAGTTCACCACCCTGCCATATAGTAAGGGCTCAATAACTACCCTGGGTTGCTTTCTGTAATTCACTTTGCACCCACTCTGAATGATAGGTCTTATCATCCCCAGTTTTAAAATGAGCCCTCCGAGGCTCAGAGAGGCTAAATCATTTTCCCCAAATCACACAGCAAGTGAATGGCAGAGCCAGGATTAGAACTTTGTTCTCTCTGATTGTAAAATTCTGTTCACTACACTAAAGTGATTTCAGATTCCTTGAATAATTTGCTCATATTAAATGAATTGGTTTTTAGTGAATTAGAAATAAAGACAAATCTGGAAACTATGAGTGTGCTGTGAGTAACTGGGTAACTCAAAATCTAAAAATCACTAAGTTTCTTAAGGTTGTTGGAGATAAGCTTTCGCACAACCTGCGCCCGGGCTGAATAATCAGAAGCATGCCGCTGAAGAGGCCTCATGGCCATTCCTGGAATATTCTGTTTCTCAGTAATAGAACTCTCCTTTCTAGGACTCTAGTGCCAATAAATCTGAAATGGTTTTGATGTACTGACTTCTGAGCAAACAAATAAAACTAGTAAAAGAAAACTGTGAGATTGTAATGTCCACTGCCACTTTCTTAGGCAACCACATCAGATACCGCTGATAACCACCCATTCAATTTCAGGACTTTCAAGTTTCCTGTGGCTACCCAGTCTCCAGCACAGTATTTGTGTTCCCTCAAAGGCAAACACCACTGAGACAACCCCACTGCCTGGAGAGAATAGAGCTCCTGCATGGGACTAGATACACCTGCATGGATCTCTTTTTCCAAATACAAGGCAGTCACTGACTTCTGGAACACACTTACTTCCTGAGATAAGCTTCCATTGTTCAGGTCTCTCTGACTGCTCAGGAGAGGAGCTTGGCTACCAAGTGTCAGGTGGCCTAGGAGTGCCAATTGCTAATTGTTCAGTTCCCAGGGCCACCTCTAATTATGGAAAATTGGAAGTATATACAATAGTAAGTGAACATTTCTGCCTACAATTCAACCAGACAGTTGAATTGTAGTAGAAGTCTAAAATAGAGAGTATCTCTTTTTAAAATTTTGAATAAATTCAGCCTTCTGAAAAACATACATTATCCATATCTTTCTCATCTGCTCTCTGGCAGGTGAAGAACTATCAGAGTGTACAAGTCTGTGATTAAGATGGTGAGTCAGGTCACAAGCCTAGGTTCGAACAAATATTCTGGCATATTATGGGATGGATCACTATATAGTAAATCTTGGCACAAACAAATAAAAAGGCTTTTTTAATTATCTTGGAAATCAGGAGGTTTCACAACTATCTCTCCAAGCTTGCAGGGCAGTCTCTAAAACTTCATGAGAGGTCTGTATCTTTCACAGCGTCACTTAATGGACATATCACAGTCGTTAAGGACTCTGGGTGTGAATCCTACAGCTCAATAGGTTCGGGCCCTGAAACAATTTCTTAATGATCTTTTAGCTTTTTTCCCTTAATCTGTGAAAGGGAATAAGGATAGCAGCAAATAGAGAATTTGCTGAGAGAATTTACTGTGAGAATTAAATGATTAAATATTACTGCAAGTAATATACTTAAACACAAATGTCTTCTGAATCTTGAGACATTTCCCAACACTGGGCTCTGAGTCCTCATACAGGCAAAAGAGTTTCGCAAAGTACATTAGTTTCCAGATTTGGAGATTTCCCAGATCAGTTCATGAAAAAAAAAAGATTTGGCGATGAAAGAATATGATATATAACTGGTAACCTCTTTCTTGTGTATGTCACGCAAGAACATTAAAACAACTACCTAGGATTTTCAACATTATTTCATGAAATAAATGATACTTAAGCACAAAAGATAAAGAAAGAAAGGCAGAAAGAAGTCTAAAATAGAGAGTATCTCGTTTTAAAATTTTGAATAAATTCAGCCTTCTGAAAAACATAGATTGTCCATATCTTTCTCATCCGCTCTCTGGCAGGTGAAGAACTATCAGAGAATATCAATAATGCATGAACTAGCATTTGAGCACCATTTGACAGCCTCCCCTGGCATCTTTCTGTGACCCCAGAGCATCAGGGACCCAAAAGCAGAACTGAGACTCCATCCTTCTTGTGGCTGGATCCCAGGAAGTTCTCAAAGTTAAGTCTCTTAAGATTCAGAAGACTTCAGATGTAAAAAAGAAATACAGAAAGTCTGTGAGGCATGGCCAGAATAGGAGCCCTAAATTTTTGTGGTTTTCACATAAGATGTTCATGGCACTCCCAAGTAAGGGCACATCACAACTTGAGATATGACACTGTGACACTTACTGTAAGGCTGTAAGTTCAGTCTTGAATCAAACTGATGACTATCACTTTAAAGAGAATAGAATACACTGAAAGAAGATATCAGATTAACACCAGGAGTGTTATTAGATTTTCCCTATGCTAACACACTGGCAGCATTTTTCTGTTTTGTTTGGTAAAGAATTTGAGTTGCTTATAAATTTATGCTGAAACTCATAACTCACTTTCAGAGGCTAATGTGAGCTGCCCTACTTGCACAGGGAGTTGTATTTACCATACCTACTGTTCCCATGTTTCCATTAGAATGCAATTATCCCGGTTGGGAAAAAATAAAGGTCACTGGGTTAATGGAGCTTACCTTCCTTTTATAGTCCATAAATAATAAATAAGATATAATATTTAAAAAGAAAACCACATCCTTCATATCATTGTATTTCTGATGCTTTTTTTCATAGGACCTTTGAGTACATGGCACTTACTATGGCCATAAGTCTTGCAGTCCATCAAGTTCCCACAGCACAGGTTCAGTACAAAGAACATGGCATGTGTCTATTAAATTGATATACATCAATACAAAAACATCCACAAATTTTCCTATGACATTTTCAAATCAGATTATTGAATAGTCCACTCTGAATTCGAGGAGTATATCACAGAATGATTTATCCCAGCAAACACACAGAAAACCTCGTGAGCTTGATCTAAAGTATTGACAGAGATATCCATTTAAAACATTCGAAACAAATACAGATTCAAGTGCTTTCCTTTGCTTCCAGAATGACTCAGCAACAGATATTGTAAGCAGCCAGTAACCAATGCTTGTGACCATGCTAAGAGCAATAAATGGCTCAAGGTAAGACTCTCCTGCCTCTAGTTTCTCTAATGAAAAAATGAAGACTTTCCTGCCAGCTAAATAGCTGAATAGGGCTCTCAGCCCAAAAGAACCTAATCAACACTTTCACTTCAGACTTCCCAAGGGATCAACTAGGCAATTGTGCCAGTACCTAGCACATCAAAATTTATAGGCAGATTAGGAATACATGGCCTGAACAGCTTCAGAAAGCCATTTGTCTTGAATTATATAAAAAAAAAAAAAAAAATTTAGAGCAGCTGCTGTTGGATCATCAATACCCTGAAACTAACAGGACGTTTCGTGAGATTTATCCAAGAAATAATTTTAAAATAATATGGGAAAGAGAATACACCCCTGAGCCTACTGTAAGAACTGTTAAACACTTGTAAATCACTTTCCAAAAATAACGAAAGTCTCTGCTTTCCGTTTGACACAGGCTTGTGTAACAAAATGCACTTCAACTGCCAACAAACAGAATCACACACAACTCCTGCAGCAGCATCACAACACGCTTCTGTGAATACGCATTTTAGGTTCAGATTATAAACCTAGCAATGAACCAACCAACCACTTTCATTAACAACACAGCATTATAAGCACACTTTAAAAAAGTTAATTTGAAGAGCATGTATCTGTCAATAGCACATGATTATTTGTTTTTATTATAATTAGTAACAACAAAATGGTAGTTGTTAACTACCATTTACTGAGTGCTGTTCAGCTGGGCACTGATCTATTAGTTTTACGTGCATTATCTAACTTAATCCCGAAACAGCTTTATTGTCTATGATAGGTGACAGAATATCCCACCCCCAAATATGCCACTTTGACATAAGAATTATTTAGAACTAAAGACTTTAAAAACAACATGTAAGAAGGGCATTCTAAGCTCCCCTTTTCTTGCTGAATATAGAATATCAAAAACTCCCATGTAGGGACTTCCCTGGTGGTCTAGTGGTTAAGAATCCATCTGTCGATGCAGGGCACAAGGGTTTTATCCATTATCCCAGAAGATCCCACATGCTTTGGGGCAACTAAGCTGGTGTATCACAACTACTGTGCCCAAGCTCTCTAGAGCACGTGCTCCACAAGAGAAGCCACCGCAATGAGAAGCCTGCGTGCTGCAACTACAGAGCAATCACACACCGCACAAACTAAAATTAATTAATTAATTAAAAAAAAAAAGAAACTCTTATCTGAAAGATGCCCTCCCTATACCAGGAGAAAAGAACATTCTTCCATGGGGAGTCAAAGCCAAGAGAATTCTGTACAAACAGACCTTGCTAAAATAATTCTTATCTTATCTTTTTCAATCTTCCTTCAGCCTCCCCATATATTTTAGTTACATCCCCATAACTGCCTCTCTTTCTTCAACCTGGTATAAAAGTATTTAGGTTTTGTCATTTCTTTGGGTCTTCATGTCATTATAAGGGCTCCTGTGTTATGTAAACCTTATAGAAATGTATATGCTTTTCTCTTGTTATTCTGTTTTATGTCGGTTTAATTTTCAGACCTAGCCGAAAAACTCCAAGAGGATAGAGGGGGAATTTTGCCTTCCGTACCTCTGTGATGGTTTGTTATCTAATTAAATCTACTGACCTAACAGCACAGAGCATTAAGATCTAACATTTTAGAGATACTTAATTTTCCTTAGTATTCATTCTCAATGTAAATATTTTTGGGCTTTGAAATTTATTTAGGCTGTAGTCCATGGGGTTGCAAAGAGTTGGACATGACTGAGGACTGAACTGAACCCAAGACCTCTCCACTTAGGGACTTCAGGTTTCAAGGATCTCCAAATCCAATCAGCCCTTGACTAAATATAGAAAAGAACCAAGTTTTATCATTACATACAAGCTGCTTTCTTAGCCTAAATTTTATCCGTTTCACATAAAATCTTTTGAAAGGATAAAATTTCTTTAAAGAATCAGAAAGAGCCCCGTGAATCCATAAGTGTTTTAGCATAATTTCTCTATTTTTTAATGCCACCCTGACTCCTGAGCTACATGCTTTGTAACTCCTTGATTTAATCAGTCAGTCACTCATATAAGTCATTTGATAATCTTGTATGTCTTCTTCATTGATAAACTATGTAATAGGCTATAAATTGGCTCTACAATGCTAAGGAAAACTGCTTTTACTAACCATTTCAATTACCAAAATATATAATACTCATGGACAATATTATAGTATACTATGTGAATTATTTTAATGCAATGATACATATAATTTTTTTAATCTTAATTTTAAAAAATTGAGAAAAAAAACGATGAGAGACTAATAAATTGGGACCATATTTACCCCTATGAAGTCGCCTTCTTCAAACGCACTTAAAATTTCAGCGCTGGTATTTTTGTTCATGCTTATATTACTTGATATGACCTTTAAATGTCCAGCACGAACCAAGTAGCATTCCAAGGGTACGTGTCCTTGTCTCAGAATCATACTTTCAGCTTCAAATCTGGGGAGAAAGAATATCAAAAACATCTCTTCTGTGAGTTAGAAGTCATTTTCGACTAACAAAATCCTGTCATCTTCTTCTGTAAAGAATTTTACTTTTTATTTTCTTAATAAAATTGTCATCCTCTTCTCATAAAGACCTTGAAGGCAGGGACCCTAGTCAACTTGCCCATAGCTATAGCATCCAAGCCTAGAACAGTGCTAGGGTCAGAAAGTCGACACTCAATGAATATATGTTGAATGGATTTATAAACAGGCAAAAGAGGGTGTCATGCAACCACAGAACAGGTCTCCCTACAAAATAATTTGTTAGATGAGCCCTGCTATTTCACAAAATACAGGTGTTTTTTGAAATCACTACTGCTGAATTCATGACGTAAAGCCAGATTTTTGGCTTTCTGGGAGACATAAATTTGATGTTGACTTGCATTCCTTCTATCAAGACTTTTTAAAAGTACTGTATTCAAGAGAAGTTTTGTAAATCTGTTTCTTTCCCCTATTTGTAAATTTTTAGCCAAAAAGAGCAGTCCACCCTTAGTTTCTAGAACCTACCCTAGTAATAATGCATGGTAAGTGCTAATAAACATAAAAATGACATGGGGCAGTTGATTAAAAAATTCAAGATTCCTTGATACCCTTGAAATTCTGATTTGCTAAGTCTGGGGTAGAACCGAGGAAATCTATTCTTAAAAGACTGTCCAGATTATCTGATGAGGACCACACTTTGAGAAATACCATAATTGAAGCTAAGAATAAATGTCATTTATTTTGTTTTTTTTCTGATATGAGTAATTTTTTGTGAAGACCAGAACATGTTCTATGAAATATTAAGAAGTTCTATGAACTATTGGGATAGTTTCTGATTTTCAGTTAACAGTTATACTATCCAGAATTCTTTCTTCCTAGAAGAACAGTTATAATTTCTTTATTCCATATTAGGAAGGTGTAATTATCAGAGAATGTGAATGGGAAAGAAGACAGCAGTATTAGATATCAAAGACACAACCATCTCTATGTTATCAGTGAGAAGGCCTGAATTCTAGCACTTGATGAGCTAGATACATTAAAAAACCTTGAAAAAATCACTTAAGCTCCAATTCCTCACTTACAAAATAGGAATATACCAACATTTCTCATAATAATGTTTTAGGGGAAAAGCATGGAATATATAACAGTGACTTAAATTATTCAAAAGGAAGATATTTTGTAAATAAAGTATTATGATTTTGGCCCTACTTCAATAAATTTGACATTGCAGAAGCAGGATAACTTCCAACAAAAAACCAGACAAGTTGATAAGTAAGCCTGTCACAGTTCCATGGATGCTGACGTGGGACTCTTGAGTCAGAGACCAAGGACTTTACCAGTTGCAGCAGGAGAAACAAGAGTATCAGTATTGTTGCACCAGTCCTCAGATCTCTCAAGGCAATGTGGAGGGCCCAGTGGAGCCTGCACACACAGTATAGTGAGTCCCAGAGGAGGATTCTATGCATAGGAAATCCACTGCTGTAGAATAGGAAGTAAGCAAGTTGGTTTGTCTGAAAGGTGACCAGGGGCTGTGAACTGCAATGCATTACTTTCTCAGGATTACCAAGTGCATAAACACTCCAAGAAATGGCCCAGGGTTTTTTTTTTTTTTTTAAAACAACAGTCAAAGTCTTGGGCAGAGAAGGCAATGGCAACCCACTCCAGTACTCTTGCCTGGAAAGTCCCATGGATGGAGGAGCCTTGTAGGCTGCAGTCCACGGGGTCAATAACAGTCGGACACGACTGAGCGACTTCACTTTCACTTTCATGCATAGGAGAAGGAAATGGCAAACCACTCCAGTATTCTTGCCTAGAGAGTCCCAGGGACGGGGGAGCCTGGTGGGCTGCCATCTATGGGGTCGCACAGAGTCGGACATGACTGAAGCGACTTAGCAGCAGCAGCAGCAGCAGCAAAGTCTGGGGATGTATACACCAAGATGTAGAGGAACATAAGAGGCTCAAGCAGGCTGTATCTCAACATACAGCACATAATAATACAAATGAATGGAATTTTAAAATAAAGTTAGATGGCTAAAGAATTATAAGATTACAACGTGAAGACTCCTGACTTTGTATCGTTTATGTTAATGACAATTCTTAAAAATCATGACTAAAGCTCTTTCAGTTCAGTTCAGTTCAGTTGCTCAGTCGTGTCCGACTCTCTGCGACCCCATGAATCGCAGCATGCCAGGCCTCCCTGTTCATTACCATCTCTCGGAGCTCACTCAGACTCACGTCCATTGAGTCAGTGATGCCATCCAGCCATCTCATCCTCGGTCGTCCCCTTCTCCTCCTGCCCCCAATCCTTCCAGCGTTTCTCATGATGTACTCTGCATAGAAGTTAAATAAGCAGGGTGACAATATACAGCCTTGACGCACTCCTTTTCCTATTTGGAACCAGTCTATTGTTCCATGTCCAGTTCTAACTGTTGCTTCCTGATCTGCATACAGATTTCTCAAGAGGCAGGTCAGGTGGTCTGGTATTCCCACCTCTTTCAGAATTTTCCACAGTTTATTGTGATCCACACAGTCAAAGGCTTTGGCATAGTCAATAAAGCAGAAATAGATGTTTTTCTGGAACTCTCTTGCATTTTCCATGATCCAGCAGATGTTGGCAATTTGATCTCTGGTTCCTCTGCCTTTTCTAAAACCAGCTTGAACATCAGGGAGTTCACAGTTCACATATTGCTGAAGCCTGGCTTGGAGGATTTTGAGCATTACTTTACTAGCATGTGAGATGAGTGCAATTGTGCGGTAGTTGGAGCATTCTTTGGCATTGCCTTTCTTTGGAATTGGAATGAAAACTGACCTTTTCCAGTCCTGTGGCCACTGCTGAGTTTTCCAAATTTGCTGGCAGATTGAGTGCAGCACTTTCATAGCATCATCTTTCAAAAATTCCTGAAGTAACTGCCACATCACAGAAATATCCTCAAGATAATGATTAGTTTCCATGAACTAACAGTAGGAGAACAGTCCATAGGACCACCAAGAAATTATGAGAATGAGGCCAACAGTAAGCATGTGATGGAAAAGGAAGGAGAAGGTGGGTAGACCTGAGAACTTATAAATTTAGGACAAGCATTTTAATGGAAAAGGTCTGGAATTCAAGACTCAATCAGAGTTAAGGCCTCACAGAAACGAGGAGGATTCCACATTCTGTTTTCTTCCCTTTATATTGTAAAAGTGTGGATGAGAGACAGTCATTCCCAGACAGGTTTTGAAGTACATCATTTGGCTGCCAGACGCCCATTATACTAATTGGATCACCAGTTTTCTCTCTCTCTCATTGACACAAGGATTCCAGAGCCACCCATTTCTTTCACAGCATTAAAATTTAAGCCTGCCACACATACAATAAACCATAAAATATTCACATAGGCCTGTACTCTGCTTTGGTATTATATTGTAACTCCAGAATGATTCTTCAATAGCTGCATGAGTGACAAGAAGGAATGCCAATACTAAACAGGTTTCCCATGCTTAAACATTTAATTTTATACTTCTGAGGCATTTGACACATTTGTGAATTACAGTTGGATCCCAATCTTCATCTTTCTCAATAATTTTTTCTTGTTTAGAATATAGCTACAACTACTCTCAGTGGAGAAAAAGAAATCAAAGTACTTTTATTAGGAGAAGAAAGACTTAATACCTTCACATAAAACTACATAAAATGTCCTCATTAATATTCATATGGCTATACATGTATACTGTATATTGAACTCTAAGAGAGCCTATGAATATTATCAATTATTTATAGATACACTGATTCATTTCATTTTATTCTCCATTTAAAAGAAAGGGAAATTTGAATACATATTAATATCAATCTTCACTGAATAACCTGGTACTTTTTAGAAGTAATTCACCATTAAAATTTCTAAA
>SJYT01054756.1:51872-134763 GCA_006410635.1 Cephalophus harveyi | reverse complement strand
TTTTTGAGATTGCATCCAAGTACTGCATTTCGGACTCTTTTGTTGACCATGATGGCTACTCCATTTCTTCTGAGGGATTCCTGCCCGCAGTAGTAGATATAATGGTCATCTGAGTTAAATTCACCCATTCCAGTCCATTTTAGTTCGCTGATTCCTAGAATGTCGACGTTCACCCTTGTCATCTCTTGTTTGACCACTTCCAATTTGCCTTGATTCATGGACCTGACATTCCAGGTTCCTATGCAGTATTGCTCTTTACAGCATCGGATCTTGCTTCTATCATCAGTCACATGCACAACTGGGTATTGTTTTCGCTTTGGCTCCATCCCTTCATTCTTTCTGGACTTATTGCTCCACTGATCTCCAGTAGCATATTGGGCACCTAATGACCTGGGGAGTTCCTCTTTTGATATCCTATCATTTTGCCTGTTCATACTGTTCATGGGGTTCTCAAGGCAAGAATACTGAAGTGGCTTGCCATTCCCTTCTCCAGTGGACCACATTCTGTCAGCCCTCTCCACCATGACCCGCCCGCCTTGGGTTGCCCTGCAGGCATGGCTTGGTTTCATTGAGTTAGACAAGGCTATGGTCCTAGTGTGATTAGACTGACTAGTTTTCTGTGGAGAGCCACCTTGCGCCCGAGGCCAGGGGCGGTGACCCTGAGCCTGAGCCCGAGGCCAGGGGCAGCAGCTGGGAGGAGCCACCCACGCCCGAGGCCAGGGCCGGAGGCCGGGAGGAGCAACCCAAGGATCAGTGGCTGTGCAGGCGCAGGAGGGCCTAGAGGATCTATCCCATGTTGAAGGTCAGGAGGGCGGTAAGGAGATACCCCTTGTCCAAGGTAAGGAACAGCGGCTGTGCTTTGCTGAAGCAGCCGTGAAGAGATACCCCACACCCAAGGTAAGAGAAACCCAAGTAAGATGATAGGTGGTGCAAGAGGGCATCAGAGGGCAGACATACTGAAACCATTTTTAGGCGGTAGTGATCATTGAAATCTTCCATATCTAGATTCATGAGAATTTGCTATGATGTTAACAGAGCAAAACTTCTATGGAAGGGAAGGAGACACTGACACAGTGAGGAGATGCTCTTCCCCTGCACTCACAAAGTGCCATGATGTTAGGGCCTCAAACTACGTGGAGAAGTTGGTAAGGAATATTTCAGAACCTAGATAGGCCAGCAAAACAGTTAAGAAAAAGCAAGCACCAGAAAAACAAAATCTGATGGTGTCCAGGAATCTTTTGCTAGAAGACATCTGAGGTGAAACGTTCAAGCATGCCTTTTGTTCCCCTTTTTCAAAGTATTAGGTTTTAATATGCATTAATATTGCATCTGCCTGCTATCACTGAGAAAGAACTGTGAAGTGGCTACTAAATCTTTAAAATGTTTGCGTTTCTAAAAGGTCTAAAAACAAATACATGTTCATAACCTCTACCTCATACCATATATAAAAATTAGCTTAAAGAGTGGATCAATGATGTAAATATAAGAAAAATATTAAACCAGAAAATATAGAAGTAAACCTTCATGACCTTGGATTTGGTAATAAATTCTTAGGTATAACACACAAGCAGCAACAGAAAAAAATTAATTGAACTCTATAGAAACTTAAGACTTTTTGCATCAGAGGACATTATCAAAGAAAGTGAAAAGACAACCTGTAGAATGGAAGAAAATACTTGCAAACCATATATTTGACAGAGGTTTAATATTCAGAATACATAAAGAACTCACAATTTGGTAACAAAATACAAATTGGCCAATTAAAAGTATGTAGTGGACTTGAATTGACATTTCTTCAAAGAAAGTATACAAACAGTCATAAAAAGGTACATGAAAAGATGCTTAACATCCTTTGCCACTTGGGAAATGCATACCAAATACAGAATGAGATACCGTTCACTCCCACTAACACGGCAGTAATAATAATTGTGGTGGTGATTTAGTCGCTAAGTTGGACTCTTTGCAACCCCATGACAGTAAATTGCCAGGCTCCTCTGTCCATAGGATTTTCCAGGCAAGAGTACTGCAGTGGGTTGCCATTTCCTTCTCCAGGGGACCTTCCCCACCCAGGGATCAAACCTGGGTCTTCTGCATTGCACGTGGATTCTTTACTGACTGAGCCATACCGGGATAATAGTAGTAGTAGAAAAAAAGTAAGTATCGATGAGGATGTGAAAAAGCAAACACTTGGGCAATGCTGGTGGGAATGCAAATGGTGCGGCTGCTATGGAAAACAGTACGGCAATTACTCAAAAAAGCTACAGAATTATCATACAACCTAGCAATCCCACTCTTAGGTAACCCCTTCCTTGACTCCTAATTCCTGGCAAGCACTAATTGTTTTCTTTATAATTTTACTGTCCGTGATATATAATAGAATCACACAGTGCAGTACTTTTTGTGCCTGGCTTAGCAAAATTCACTTAAGATCATCCCTGTCTTGTAGGCTTCCCAGGTGGCACTAGTGGTAAAGAATCTGCCTGCCAATGTGGGAGACTCAAGAGATGCTGGTTTAATCCCTGGAAGAGGAAACGGCAACCCACTCTAGTATTCCTGCCTGGGAAATCCCATGGACAAGAGGTGCCTGGCAGGCTACAGTCCGTGGAGTCCCAAAGAGTCGGACACAACTGAGCAATCGACTACATACGCACACCCGTCTTGTATGAATCAACAGTTCGCCCTTTTTATTATTCAGTTGTATTTATTGTATGGGTATATCAGTTTGTTTATCCATTCACCTGTTGAAGAATATTTATAAGGATGATCCTTGAATTTCCCTTTCCATTACTAAATAATTAAAATTCCATTTTATTCCTAGATGAGTATAGTGATAGACAGATAGTCAAATCGCTCAGTCATGTCCGACTCTTTGTGACCCCATGGACTGTAGCCTACCAGGCTCCTCTGTCCACGGGATTTTCCAGGCAATAGTACTGGAGTGGGTTGCCATTTCTTTCTCCAGGGGATCTTCCCAACCCAGGGATCAAACCCGGGTCTCCCGTATTGTAGACAGATGCTTTACCATCTGAGCCACCAGGGAAGTCAGATGAGTATAGTTTTGTGTTAATATTTGTTTGAAATTTGCTGTTTACGATGTACAACTTACTATTTATAAAATCACTTAACTAAAAAACCTCATTTTCTGACCTGCTATGTAAGTTTTCTGCAAAGTCTACTTAATTAAAAATTTTGAAATTATAGGGTGTTTAAAACCTAAGTATCAACCTCTACATATCATGACCATATCTTCTAAACTTCTATTTTAACCATTTTTAAGTGTACACTTGGTAGCAACCATCACCACTGTTTCCAAATCTTTTCCATCATCCCGCACACAAACTCTGTAACTACTCTGTAACTACTAAGTAATAACTCTTCATTATCCCCTCACCACAGTCCCTGGAAAGCACTGTTCTACTCTCTCTGGGTTTTTTTGTTTTTCAAAGTTAAAAATGCTTCCTTTATTACATAAAGTCAATTGCTACTTCTAAACTCCACTGTTTGTGCATCTCTAGGTTGTTCAGTGTTATGCCTATGATGTGAAGGACAGTTACTTCCAGGTGTCCTCAGAGTGGCTTCCCGTGAGAGTCATCAATCATATCTGCTCCCAGAATTACACTTGCAAGCTACTCTAGGAGAGTAAGAAGTCATGTTCTTCCATACTTTATAGTACCAGAAGCAACAAAGTTCTGAAGGAGACACAATTAATTAAAGACAGCATGGAGTCGCAGTCTGTCAATATACCACCCTCACTGTTTTCATTAACAAAGTGGGTTACACTGGCGCCTGGATCTGCTTTAAGATTCAGTGTTTCAAGACGGTGCATATTCTCCTGATTGCTAGGGTGCAAGGTCACTCTCAGAACAGCCTCCTGACCAGAGGTGGGAGTGAGCGGCCCCAGGTGTGGGGGCAGCTCTGCAAGATCAGCGCTGGTTTTAAGCCTACACCATTTCAAGGCAGTCTCCAGCACATGTCCGGTGAATTACTAGGTTAGCATTTTAGTGCTGTAATATGTTGTGAGGAGAATTATTTTCCATTATGCAGTTTAGCTCAACGAAATAAATAAATTTGGGCCAAAATTACAACCAGATTATGACCAATTCTCTAAGCAAAAAAGAAACAAAGTAACTGCTGAGGTTAACAAAGATGCAGTGATTCTCTTCTTGTGGCCTTCTACTGGTTTGTGAACTGCACTATCAAAAATCATGAGCTTTAACAAAAACCTTTATAACAAGCCAACGCATCCAAACAGGCATTTGGCCAGTAAGAATTTAATTTCACACCAATAAAATTTTAGAGTTTAGATTTATTTAGGGCCATTTGCACATGTTCATAGAATAGTTTACCCCCACAAATGATAAGACAGCTCCCCTTCAGCGAGTCCCTATATTCTGGAAGCTTTTGATTTGTGGCACCAGATGATGGTCTACACAGGACATCCTTCAAAAGCTACAATTAGGGATCCACCTAGCTTTTCAGCAATACAAGCTCGATTGAGGTCTTCTGGCCTATTTGCTTGACATTTGTGTTCTATGCCTTGGAACTTCTTTTTGATGGCATCCTTGGGGCTCCCATAGATCATTTTACTCTTCAGAGGAGATTGTTCTGGTGCCCACAGGAAAAACATCAGCTCCTCTTTTCTGGATTCCTTTGTTTCAAAGCTTGTATCATACTGAGCATATCAACAATCTTTTTCAGGAAGCATCCCCACAAAATGCTTGAAAGGATCGGTTTTGGTGACACTAACATCTCCCACCAAGATCTCCTTGCCTTCCTCCACAATGATGCACTTTTTGTCTGCACTGTGACAGAAGATGACAGCCTTCTTTCTTTTCTTGATTTCTTCTGGCAGCAAGCACTTCAGAACTTTCCTGTCATAAAAAATGCAGCATACTTCATCGGCAACACGCACTCCTGAGGTTATGTTCGCCGCTACGGTCGCAAAGTGCGGAGAGGGAACCGGCCGGCTCCGAGTCTATGGAGTGTCCTTCTCACAGCAGCCGGGCAAGTCTCCCGGAGGGCGGGAGGGCACCTTGGACCCTCTCCCTGGCTTTTGTTTTTTTTTTTTTTTTTTGGCCAGTGCCATGCGGCATGAGGGATCTTGGTTCCCCGTCCAGGGATCAAACCCTTGCATTGGAATCTCTGAGTCTTAACCACTGGACAGGCAGGGAAGTCCCTCTACTCTCTGCTTCTATGAGTTTTACTGTGTTAGATATCTCATATTAGTGGAATCATGTAGTATATGTTGTTCTGTGGCTGGTTTATTTCACTTAGCATGATGTCCTCAAGGTTTGTCCATACTCTTATGTGTATAAGAACTGTCATTCTTTTTGAAGGCTAAATAACATTCCATTGTAAAGATATACTACTTCTTTATCCATTAATATACTGATGGACATTTAGATATTTCCACACCTTGCCTTTTGTAAATAAGTAATGCTGCAGTGAACGTAGAGTTGCTAGTATCTTTTCCAAGATTCTGATTTCAATTCTTCTGGAAAAATACCAGATGTGGGCCTGTTGGATCATATGGTAGTTCTATTTTTAATTTTTTGAGAAACCTCCATACTGTTTTCCATAGTGATTACAGCATTTTTCATTTTCAAAAACAATTATCTACAAGGATTCCAATTTTCCCAATACTTGCTGTCTTTTGATTTTTTGATAACAGCCATCCTAACAAGTATGAGGTGATATTGTGGTTTAGTTTGCATTTTCCTAACGATTAGTGACCTTAAGCATCTTTTCATATAGCTGTTAGCCACTTGCACATCTTCTTTGGAAAAATATCTATTTAGTTCTTTTGCCCATTTTTAAATCTGGTTATTTGCTTTTTTTTTTTTTTTTTTTTACAGCTTCTTACACATTTTGGATAATAAGCGCTTATCACATAAATGGCTTGCAAAAAATTATCTCTCATTCTACTGGTTACCTTTTTTGTTCATTCTTTCCTTTGATGGTTCAAAATTGGGAAAGAAGTACGTCAAAGCTGTATGTTGTCATCCTGTTTATTTAACATATGCAGAGTACATCATGCAAAATGCCAGGCTGTATGGCTCATAAGATGGAATCAAGATTTACAAGAGAAATATCAATAACCTCAGATATGCAGATACCACCACCCTAATGGCAGAAAGCGATGAGGAACTAAAGAGCCTCTTGATGAAGGTGAAAGAGGAGAATGAAAAAGCTGGCTTAAAACTCAACATTCAAAAAACTAAGATCATGGTATCCAGTCCCATCACTTCATGGCAAATAGATGGGAAAAAAAAATAGAAACAATGACATACGTTATTTTCTTGGGCTCCAAAATCACTGCGGACAGTGACTGCAGCCATGATATTAAAAGATGCTTACTCCTTGGAAGGAAAGCTATGACAAATCTAGACTGCATATTAAAAAGCAGAGACATCATTTTGCCAACAAAGGTCTGTATAGTCAAAGCTATCGCTTTTCCAGTAATCATGTACAGATATGAGAGTTAGACTATAAAGAAGGCTGAGTGCTGAAGAATTGATGCTTTTGAATTACAGTGCTGAAGAATACTCTTGAGAGTCCTTTGGATAGCAAGGAGATCAAACCAGTCAATTCTAAAGGAAATCAGTCCTGCATGTTCATTGGAAGGACTGATGCTGAAGCTGAAGCTCCAATACTTTGGCCACCTGAGGCAAAGAGCTGACTCATTGGAAAAGAACTTGATACTGGGAAAGATTGAAGGCAGGTGGAAAAGGGGGTGACAGAGGATGAGATGTTTGGATAGCATCACGGACTCAATGGACATAAGTCTGAGCAAACTCTGGGAGATGAAGGACAGGGAACCCTGGCATGCTGCAGTCCATGAGGTTGCTAAGAGCTGGACATGACTTAGCAACTGAACAACAAGGAGGAGACATGAAAACTAAAAGCACCACTGTCTCCTGACTTGAATCCAGAAACAGAAAAAGGACAGTGGAAATACTGGGGAAATCTAAATAGTCTGTAGTTTAGTTTACAGTATTTGTTAAACTAATCTTAATTTTTAGTTTTGATCACTGTTCCATGGCTATATGAGATGTTAACATACGGGGAGACTGCATAGAGAGTATTATTGGAACCGTCTGTACCATCTCTGCAACTCTTCTGTAAGCCTAAAATTATCAACATAAAAAGCTAAAAAAAGATTTAGCTTCAGCAAAACACAGGGGGTATACTAAGCAATAATTAATTCAAATAAATGGGTCTAAATCTCAGGTAACTGAAACCCAAAATAGAAACAAGTCATCAGTATCCAGTTATTACTTTTCACCCACACAGTTTGAATGTCCAAGTTTTCCGAACTAAAATCTCACATGAGTCATGAAGAGTGAGTAAATATCTACTTTTACACCTTCAGGAACACAATTCTGTATTTAAATTTAGATTCTATGAGAAAGATAAATTTAACTTAAATCATGTTTATTTACACTACTTCTTCCAAGTTGTAAATTCACTGTTAAGGACTGTCTGTAACCAAACAAGAATTTCAGCTTGTAGTTATAGGAACTTACATGGCTATGATACACAGTAGTGTTGAATCCTCCCAGACTAAAATGGTATAGGTGGATTCAAGGCAATGGCATAAGCACACAAAGCACTGTCAGAAATGTCTGATGCCAAAGATAATGAGTATTTGTAATATATCACTTTTTTAGGATACTCTGAACTGCTTTATGCCTTAAAATGCCTAAAAATCAATACTTCTCTTTACTTTATAGCAGGTTTATAAAATGTTCTTTAGAGGCTTAAAAACAACAAATGTAAATCCAATTTACCTATACTACAAAAAGTAAATTAAACTCTTAACAGAAGTAGAGAAGGTCCACCTAAATTCTTATGGACAGAAATTCATGTCTACATAATGGACTGCTTTGAAGTTTGTTCAAATATTAGTAAATTAACATTACAGAAAGCTTTTTAATTTAAATTTATTTTAATTGGAGGCTAATTACTTTACCATATTGTATTGGTTTTGTCATACATCAACATGAATCCGCCATGGGTGTACACGTGTTCCCCATCCTGAAATCCCCTCCCACCTCCCTCCCTGTACCATCCCTCTGGGTCATCCCAGTGCACCAGCCCCAAGAAGCCTGTATCCTGCATTGAACCTGGACTGGCAATTCATTTCTTATATATTATACATGTTTCAATGCCATTCTCCCAAATCATCCCACCCTCTCCTTCTCCCACAGAGTCCAAAAGACTGTGAAAGCATTTTAATATGTTTAAATAAATTTATTTATATTCAAAATCAAGTGTCTCAAACACACACCTCAAACATAACACATAATAGTAACTCAATGATTACTATTTCTTTAATTAATATATGAAATAAATTAAAGATTGTTTCACTAGACCAAAAGAAAATATGAATATTACAGCCAACTTTATTTAATCCTGTTTTGTTTTCTAAAACTCCAAAATTAACACAAGGATAGGAAAGTAGAAAAATAAGAAAAATAATTTGGCCTGGTTTAGAATCCCATGGACAGAGGAGCCTGGTGGGCTACAGTCCATGGGGTTGCAGAGTCAGACACAACTGAAGTGACTGAGCACGCACACCTACTATAATGTCCAATAAATAGTTGTTGAAAAGGAAGCTGTTTCCTTTAAAAAAAAAAAAAATTACAAACAATAATAAGATCAACATTACTGCACACACAAATCTGTGCACTTATCCAATTATTCCTGTGACATAAATTTTGAAAATTGGAATGGCAGAGATAAAGGCATGCACATTTTGAATTGTAAAGTATATTGCCAAACTGTCCTCCAAAATCCCTGTAGAAATTTACATTACTACCATCAATGGATAAAAGTGTCCGTTTCTTTTATATCTTTGAGATATTGCTCATTTTGCTACTGAAAAAAGCGACTTTGCTAAGTCGCTTCAGTCGTGTCCGACTCTGTGTGACCCCATAGACGGCAGCCCACGTCCCTGGGATTCTCCAGGCAAGAACGCTGGAGTGGGTTGCCATTTCCTTCTCCAATGCATGAAAGTAAAAAGTGAAAGTGAAGTCGCTAAGTCGTGTCCGACTCCTAGAGACTCCATTAACTGCAGCCTACGAGGCTCCTCCGTCCATTATCATCCTTTTAAAAACATTTTTAACCAGAATGATGTCGTTATCATTCATCACTTCTACAGTTAGAAAAAAATTTTTGAGATATTACAGGTTTTGCTATTCTTAAAACTTGTTGTTTAGTCACTAAGTCATGTCTGACTCTTTGTGACCCTGGACTGTAACACGCCAGGCCCCTCTGTCCATGGGATTTCCCAGGCAAGAATACTGGAGTGGGTTGCCATTTCCTTCTCCAGGGAATGAATCTTCCTGAACCAGGGATTGAACCCACATCTCCTACACTGGCAGATGGATTCTTTACCAATAAGTCACCAGGGCAGCCCATTCTTAAAACTAAATAGCTATTAATTAGCATGAAGTTAAGAATATTAACCAAGTTATGTTTAGAATAATTGCTCATGATGAATAACAGTTCATTGGCTGAATGGTTTTTTATGTTCAAGTAAAATAGTGCCCATTCTTCTGCTCAACTCTTTTCAAGGTACCTGAAGGAGAGACAAAATAAGTTTATTGTTGTTGAGTTGCTAACTTGTGTCTGACTCTTTGCGACCTCATGGGCTGTAGCCTGCCATGTTCCTCTATCCATGCTGCTGCTGCTTGTCCGACTCTGTGCAACCCCATAGACGGCAGCCCACCAGGCTCCCCCGTCCCTGGGATTCTCCAGGCAAGAACACTTAGAATCCCATGGACAGAGGAGCCTGGTGGGCTACAGTCCATGGGGTTGCAGAGTCAGACACAACTGAAGTGACTGAGCATGCACACCTACTATAATGTCCAATAAATAGTTGTTGAAAAGGAAGCTGTTTCCTTTAAAAAAAAATTACAAACAATAATAAGATCAACATTACTGCACACACAAATCTGTGCACTTATCCAATTATTCCTGACATAAATTTTGAAAATTGGAATGGCAGAGATAAAGGCATGCACATTTTGAATTGTAAAGTATATTGTCAAACTGTCCTCCAAAATCCCTGTAGAAATTTACATTACTACCATCAACGGATAAAAGTGTCCGTTTCTTTTATATCTTTGAGATATTGCTCATTTTGCTACTGCTGCTAAGTTGCTTCAGTCGTGTCCGACTGTGTGACCCCATAGACAGCAGCCCACGTCCCTGGGATTCTCCAGGCAAGAACGCTGGAGTGGGTTGCCATTTCCTTCTCCAATGCATGAAAGTGAAAAGTTGCAGCCCACGTCCCTGGGATTCTCCAGGCAAGAACGCTGGAGTGGGTTGCCATTTCCTTCTCCAATGCATGAAAGTAAAAAGTGAAAGTGAAGTCGCTAAGTCGTGTCCGACTCCTAGAGACTCCATTAACTGCAGCCTACGAGGCTCCTCCGTCCATTATCATCCTTTTAAAAACATTTTTAACCAGAATGATGTCGTTATCATTCATCACTTTTACAGTTAGAAAAAAAATTTTGAGATATTACAGGTTTTGCTATTCTTAAAACTTGTTGTTTAGTCACTAAGTCATGTCTGACTCTTTGTGACCCTGNGAGACTCCATTAACTGCAGCCTACGAGGCTCCTCCGTCCATTATCATCCTTTTAAAAACATTTTTAACCAGAATGATGTCGTTATCATTCATCACTTTTACAGTTAGAAAAAAAATTTTGAGATATTACAGGTTTTGCTATTCTTAAAACTTGTTGTTTAGTCACTAAGTCATGTCTGACTCTTTGTGACCCTGGACTGTAACACACCAGGCCCCTCTGTCCATGGGATTTCCCAGGCAAGAATACTGGAGTGGGTTGCCATTTCCTTCTCCAGGGAATGAATCTTCCTGAACCAGGGATTGAACCCACATCTCCTACACTGGCAGATGGATTCTTTACCAATAAGTCACCAGGGCAGCCCATTCTTAAAACTAAATAGCTATTAATTAGCATGAAGTTAAGAATATTAACCAAGTTATGTTTAGAATAATTGCTCATGATGAATAACAGTTCATTGGCTGAATGGTTTTTTATGTTCAAGTAAAATAGTGCCCATTCTTCTGCTCAACTCTTTTCAAGGTACCTGAAGGAGAGACAAAATAAGTTTATTGTTGTTGAGTTGCTAACTTGTGTCTGACTCTTTGCGACCTCATGGGCTGTAGCCTGCCATGTTCCTCTATCCATGCTGCTGCTGCTTGTCCGACTCTGTGCAACCCCATAGACGGCAGCCCACCAGGCTCCCCCGTCCCTGGGATTCTCCAGGCAAGAACACTAGAGTGGGTGGGTATAAGTAAATAGAAAAGGGTATATAGTAAGTACTTACTTGATGGAGAATAATGGAGAGATGAACTGACTGGAGTAGAACATACATCAGAGCAAGTTAAGATGAGGGGGAACTTCTAAGGTGTGGGTTCAAAAGACAGGATGGAATTGGGAACTTACTGTGGAGGTGGTACATGTTGCTCTGACAAATGAAGTTGAAAGGTGCCGTCTTGTTATTTTAGAACTGCATTTCCAAAAGCTTACACCCCAAACTCAGTGTGTCCAAAAGAAAACTCATATTCTATGCCTCTTTTCCACAGAACATTCAGCTAATTGTGGATCCAGGCCATGATGCTATAGCTAGACTTGCACTGTTCAGTATGCACATACAGTTCATACAAATGGAAATGAGCTATAAGTACTCACTGGATTTCAAAGATTTAGTATAAATGCAAAATATGTCCTGTAATTTTTATATAGATTACCTATTGAAATGAGATTTTGGAGACACTGAGTTGAAAATATATTACTACAAAATAATTTCACTTGTTTCCCTCTCTCTTTTTTAAAATGAGGCCACTGGAAATTTAAAGTTAAATGTGTGACTCATATCTGTGGCTTGTATTATATTTCTGTTGGACAGCAATGATCTAGACCATTGAGATCTAGATTGCTAAAATCAAGGGCTAGATTATGAAGCTAACCATCAGTTGCTGTGCTCTAAGAATCTTCCAGAAAGGAACAAAAAAGGGAGAGGTGGAAGGAGTTAGCAGTGAACTGGGTTTGGCTTGAACTTTGAGGAATCAAAAAAGGGGATTTCCAGGCATGGGAGAAAGGCTCATAAAGCAAAGATAGATAGGGAAGTGAAATCGCTCAGTTGTGTCCGACTCTTTGCAACCCCGTGGATTGTAGCCCACCAGGCTCCTCCGTCCATGGGATTCTCCAGGCAAGAATACTGGAGTGGGTTGCCATTTCTTTCTCCAGGGGATCTTCCCCACCCAGGGATCAAACCTAGGAGACGCTTTAAGCTCTGAGCCACCAGGGAAGCCCATAGGTTTTAAATGCCAGATTATCTAGAACTACTGCTCTCACTGTGTTGTCTCTGCTGCTTTTGCCAGAGCTTTCAGCAGTGCCTCGGAACATTCTAAACATGTCTGAGCTGACCTGAGATAGCAAACTTGAGCCAAAGGGTTAAAATGGGAAAGTATGTCCCCTGTATCCAGCAGCAGCCAGTAAGAGAACCAAGAGGACATGAACTTGAAGGGCAGAAATCAGTTGCCCCACCGCCCAGGAGATTCCTGTTCCAGTACCAGACTGGGAGTTCTGAGTTTGGGTGAAAAGGTTTATTTGTATGTTTTTATTTAGACTGTGCATTTCAAGGATGGCATCACTCCCTCACAGGGCCTCCTTTAATTGTAACAAAACCCCGGGCTATCCCAAAGTTTACCTAATACTCATCAAAATTTGTCCCACACATGGAATCTTTGCCTTGAGGCCAAAGTTGTCATCAGTGTCCAGCTTTGTACCCATCTTCTTTATGACATGCAGATGGCAGGCTGGCTGGCCCTAGTTCCATCAACTTCCCTCATGCTCTTACCCAGTGGAAATCCCTGCATGCCCCACTACTGAGCAATTGAAGCTCATGACCTCTGAGGTTTTCTTCAACCTTATGTTACTAAAACAAAAGCAGTGGTTGCCTGGAACCAGAAAGAGGCTGAAGAAACTTTGAAGAGTGATGTACATTTTCATTATTTTGATTGTGGTGAGGGTTTGTGGGCATATGCATAAAACAATTTATCAAAATATACACTTTCACCATGTCAATTATACCCCCCATAAAGCTGTTAAAAACTGTATTAACATATTTCCTTCTCATAATCAGGTTCATCAATCAAGAAATCAATGAATACTCATCTATCACCTACTCTGGCCACATCCATCCCTGGTAGGAATAGTGTTTTTCTGGCCAAACAGCATCTAAAAGAAGACATATTGTTATTTTCTTTATGCAAATAAAATAACATTTTAGCAGCATAACTTCCTTTATATATCTCTTTATATATTAGCCAGAAGAGAAAGTCATCTGATAAGAGACATGCTTAAAACTGATGGATTGTATTTCTATAGAATTTCCACTAGGAAATTAAGAATAAAACTCTGAAAATTTCACAACCCAGTACAGGCATACTTCATTTTATTGTACATCACAGATACTGTTGGTTTGCTTTTTTTTTTTTCAAACAAATTGAAGGCTGTAGCAACCCTGCATTGAGTAAGTCCATCAGCAAAAAGATTACGATTTGCTGAAGGCTCAGATGATGGTCAGCAATTTTTAGCATTAAAGTACTTTTTAATTAAGGTATGTGCATTATTTTGGACATACTGCTTTTGCACACTTAACAGACTACAGTATAGTGTAAATATAACTTCTTATGAACAGGAAAACAAAAAAAATTCATGTGAATCAGTTTATTGTGATATTTGATTTATTGCTGTGGTCTGCAACCGAACCCAAGGTATGCCTACTGCAGAGCAGAGCAGTTGTCTCAGGTTGAGATTCGCAGAAGCACACCCTGAGACAAACAGACTTGTGTGCAATGATGGGCGGTTCTCAGGTGAAAACTATAAGGAAATGGGGCGACCAGGACAGCAAAAGGCAAGAAGCAAAGACGTGGGCCCAGATGTAGCCCACCCCATCCCGTAGGCAGCTGTAGACCATGAATGCACTGCAAAGCGGTTCCCCTTGGCGCAGGCAGGTCACCAAAAGTCTTGGGGTGTAACCACTGGGGCTTTTCTTGCCTAGGCAGCCTCCATCAGTGAGGGCAATTCTTGAAAGGAGGTGCAACTGTGAGCTGTTAGGAGCCTATACTCATAGCAGCTGGAGAATGGGGGTATTTACCCACTTGAAAAACTCTTGTTTTCGCTTTCTCCTCTGTAAACTGGGACTATAACAACAGCACCTACTTCATATACTCATCAAAACTAAATAATAATACATTAAAGCTCTCAAAAGAGCACTCGGTATTAAAATAGTATATGCAATTCACTTGGAATCGCACATAGCATATGCTCAATAAATATCACAATGTTATTGCTGCTGTTGTCTCTTCAGAGGTGGCCACACCAGGCCTCTCATTGCCCAGGTGCAAGTCAATGAGCTGCACACCCAGGAATGAGACTTTTGCCCAAGCATTACTTAAGGGCAATCTAAAGATTTCACTTCTAGGTGACGCCTAAACACATCCATTTTATCTGACATCTTCTCTAAGTTCAAAATCAAGCAAGAATAACTTTCCTCTTTCTCTCAAAGAGGGGGAAAGGTGCAACCTCAACATTAGCTGATTTTTATTTCTCTGGGAGGTTCTCAATAGATGGTTTTTACCTAGTGTCAGAAAAACCAAACCAAACACAACCCCTACTCTCTCACCTACACTGTGTGGCCCCAACTATGAAACCAGTCTTCCTCAAGCAGCAGAGAGTTCCCACAACCACACACCATACTTGGAGCATCATTTAAATCCCAGAGACCAATTCTTGCGTTCTCCAGAGGCAAACATCGAAATATTAGACTCTTGCTTTGCTTCTCCTAATTTTGGAAACCAAACTGACATCTTTTTCGTATCTGACTAAAGAAACTGGGATGGGTGAGCGGCGACTAGACAGGGTTCCCAGGAGAGAGAAGGAATTGCCAGAGAACTCGAGAAGGGGACTGGCCTCGCTGAGACAGCTGGTTCGCCTCCGGTCCAGCGCCTTTTCGGAACCAGCACTCCAGGGGAAAACCCCGTGGGAGAGGAGGCCCTGGCCGCTGCAGGCACCTGGGCGGCTGTTACCTTTTCATGCACCGGGTCAGTCCGTAGACGTGCTCCAGGATGTTGGCCGCCCGCGGGAGCCTTCCCCTGGCCCCCGCCGGGCGCCGCCGGGACGAATCCGAGGGGCTCGGAACCCGGCCGTGGCCACGGGAGCCTTCAGGCTCACCTTCCCCGCGGCCGGCGCGCTCTGCTCCCTCTAAGCAGGCGGCGGGGGCGGGCTCGCCTTTGGCCCCGCCTCTCGGTCGGGTTTCCTCCTCTGGCTTTTGTTCAGTCGCCAGGTCGCTGCTAAGCCTTGGCGACCCCGTGCACTGTAGCCCGCTAGGCTCCTCTGTCCATGGGGATTCTCCAGGCAAGAATACTGGAGGGGGCTGCCATGCTCTCCTCCTGGGGATCTTGCTGACCCAGGGATCCATCCCAGGTCCCCTGCCTTGCAGGTGGATTCTTTACTGTCTGAACCACCAGAGAAGGCTTCACCCTTCCATAGGTGAATGTATTCACTCATCTGGAAGCTCTCCAAATGCTGCTATTGGGGTTATGGAAGCTTCCTCAAGTAGGCACAATGAATTATTAACTCCGTTTTCATCCCCTCTCTCCTCTCTGGAGAAGTAGGGAGCCGGCTTGAAAATTTCAAGCTTCCAAGTATGATGTGGTTCTTTCTAGCGACCAGCCCTCAACCAGGAGCCATCTAGGAGGTCACTGATTCTATAGATTAAAAGATGCTTCTTAGTGCTCTTGTCCCTTAGGAATTCACAAGGGTTTGGGGAGCACTGGGGAGCCAAGAACCAGGGACAGAAACCAAAACATATATTTTCTGTTTTCTCATACGCAGACTCTAGCCTATACCGTATACGATGCATCAGATACACTAAATATTACATTGCATTTATTAAAGAATGTCTACAGTGCTTTATAATTTCTAATAATGAAGAGTTTAACGTCTGAGACCAGTCACTGAACATGTTAGAAACAATATTTTATCAGTTAAAAGTTTATTTAAATAAACTTTTTTACCTTCTTTGCTTTGTCGCTGAGGGAAACATAAATTTTTATTCTCTTCTTTTGCCATAACAGTAGTATAGACTGTTTAGAACATACAATGTTGTTAAGTGTATATGAAATATGTAGCTCTTATGTAGCTTTTAAAACTGCTTTATATTTTTTATCAACTTCCAAGAAGACATTTCATTATTAGAAAGTATGGAAACTTGTTATGCAAATGACAAATATTTTGCAAACATTCTAAGCTCCACAAATGTTTAATAGTAACAATTTCATTGGCACACTTTTAGTTCAGTTCAGTTCAGTCGCTCAGTTGTGTCCAACTCTTTGCGACCCCATGAATTGCAGCACGCCAGGCCTCCCTGTTCATCACCATCTCCCAGAGGTCACTCAAACTCACGTCCATCGAGTCAGTGATGCTATCCAGCCATCTCATCTTCTGTCGTCCCCTTCTCCTCCTGCCCCCAATCCCTCCTAGCATCAGTGTCTTTTCCAATGAGTCAACTCTTCACATGAGGTGGCCAAAATACTGGAGTTTCAGCTTTAGCATCATTCCTTCCAAAGAACACCCAGGAGTGGTCTCCTTTAGAATGGACTGGTTGGATCTCCTTGCAGTCCAAGGGACTCTCAAGAGTCTTTGATTTCCATTTCATATTTTACAAGCCAATATCCTACATACATATATATATGCTATTGGCACCTTTAATATGAAGATTCATATTATTGTTTTCCCAAAGCAATTGTGGAGAAGTTTTATTGCATCTAAAAACAGATGTTAAGATTCAATGATGTATTTAAGAGACAATACAAATCCTTCCACAAAACTATTTTTTTTCCACTTTCCATGGCAATGAAAGAGCATGAAGATTCAAGTTGTCAGTTTCCTTTCCTATAATAGTTTGAATGTCGAAGGACATAGTGATTTTTGTATCACTAACCAAAGGAGTCAGAGAAGGCAATGGCACCCCACTCCAGTACTCTTGCCTGGAAAATCCCATGGACGCAGGAGACTGGTAGGCTACATTCCATGGGATCGCTGAGTCAGACATGACTGAGCGGCTTCACTTTCACTCTTAACTTTCATGCGTTGGAGAAGGAAATGGCAACCCACTCCAGTGTTCTTGCCTGGAGAATCCCAGGGACGGAGGAGCCTGGTGGGCTGCCGTCTATGGGGTCGCACAGAGTCGGACACGACTGACGTGACTTAGCAGCAGCAGCAGCAGCAACCACAGAAGTGGACATTCTTGTCCTCAGACTCCTCAGCTGTAGGGACTTTCTGATGTCCATTATCCTAAAATGAGAGAACTGAATTATCTAAATTTCTCTCCAGCTCTGTAATTTTATTATTTTTAATATTGTATGTTCTACACAATGCCAAGAACAACCAACAGTAACATTTTCTAAAGATCATAAATATTAGAGGAAAGAATCAATAAGCAAGTATACTACATTGTGTAACATTTTCTTTACCATGCCATCACACCAGTTTTTAAAAGTTGTATTGTGTAATTCTACTACTCCTTCAATTTTGTACATTTTTAGTACAATACCTAGAAAAATTGCAAATTTGACAATATAAATACATGTTTTTAAAATCTCATGTTGGTATTCCCTTTTCAGATGAAAACTCACCTGAAAGAGTAAATCTATGAAAGCCATTGTTGCTTGTATAATTCAACTTAATTCTTTGAAAGCTGTAAACACAATCAAGATTTTTTTTTAATGGGAGAGTATGTGGGGATAAAGTACAAAGATAACCCACATCTCTTAAGATTTAAACTGATTCTGAACCTGAGGTAGATCATGGTTATGAACATAGGTTTGCCCAGTTAGTTCTAAACATTCACTGAATTTTTGTGCAAAATCAGATCTAATGAATCAGATCACATCCCTTATATACTGCAACAGACTTTTATCCTAAGGCTGATCCTTGACTCAGTGAATGGCACCACGCTGTCCACTTGTCCAAGGAAAAGGTCTGAAAGTCATTCTCAACTTCTCTCACTTTCCAGTCCCTCTCACATCTGTTCTTCCTGCAGCTACCAGAATGGTCTTAATAAAATGCAAATGTTTATATATGTCCCTCCTTTGCTAAAAACCCTTAAATGTTCCCTACTGGCCTGAAGATAAACACCTGACTTCCCTCCACAGACTTCCAAGTCTCTTTCCACTTGCCCCCCACACTTCCCTCTGGCCTCTCTTCTCTTCGCCAAGTCCATCTCTCCATCTCCAGCCATGGCCCTTGCTCAGTTACTCTGACTTCCCCCAGGTACGAGAATGTCTTTTGGCCCACTCAACCTGAAATGCTCTTTCACCCTTTCATCCCTGGCTAGCTCCTACTGTCCCATTAGGCCTCTGATTTGATGACTTCCTCCAGGTAGTCCCACTGGCCCTCATAACACCACACCGTAACCCCACCACAGCCCTTAGCATACAGTATTGTAATCACCCATTTTCCTCCATTTGGCCACTAGACTAAGCTTCTCACCTGTGTGCCCTGGAGGAAGCTGTGTGTAGTAAGAGTCCAAGCTTTCAAATCAGAAAGACCAGTTCCTGCAAGTATAAGTTGTATGTACCTCAACAAGTTTTTTGGAGAAGGCAATGGCAACCCACTCCAGTACTCTTGCCTGGAAAATCCCATGGACGGAGGAGCCTGGTAGGCTGCAGTCCATGGGGTCGCTAAGAGTCGGACATGACTGAGCGACTTCACTTTCACTTTTCACTTTCATGCATTGGAGAAGGAAATGGCAACCCACTCCAGTGTTCTTGCTTGGAGAATCCCAGGGATGGCAGAGCCTGGTGGGCTGCCATCTATGGGGTCACACAGAGTCAGACATGACTGAAGCAACTTAGCAGCAGCAGCAGCAAGTTTTTAACCTATTTGGGTCTCAGTTTCCTATCTGTAAAAAAAGAAGACTTCTATACTGCTGGGCATACACACCAAGGAAACCAGAATTGAAAGAGACACATGTACCCCAATGTTCATTGCAGCACTGTTTATAATAGCCAGGACATGGAAATAATCTAGATGTCCATCAGCAGATGAATGGATAAGAAAGCTGTGGTACATATACACAGTGGAGTATTACTCAGCCATTAAAAAGAATTCATTTGAATCAGTTCTAATGAGATGGATGAAACTGGAACCTATTATACAGAGTGAAGTAAGCCAGAAAGAAAAACACCAATACAGTATACTGACACATATATATGGAATTTAGAAAGATGGCAATGATGACCTTGTATGTGAGACAGCAAAAGAGACACGGATGTATAGAACGGACTTTTGGACTCTGTGGGAGAGGGAGACGGTAGGATGATTTGGGAGAATGGCATTGAAACATGTATACTATCATGTAAGAACGAAGCACCAGCCTATGTTCGATACAGGATACAGGATGCTTGGGGCTGGTGCACGGGAATGATCCAGAGAGAGGATATGGGGTGGGAGGTGGGAGGGATATTCAGGATTGGGAGCTCATATACACCTGTGGTAGATTCATGTCAATGTATGGCAAAACCAATATGGTATTGTAAAGTAAAATAAAGTAAAAATAAAATTAAAAAAATAATAATAATAAGTAAATAAGAAAAAAAAAAAAAAAGAAGACCTCTATAAAGATTAATGAGGCAACATGTAAAGTATTTGCACACAGCCAAGCACTTATTGGGATTCCCAGGTGGCGCTAGTGGTAAAGAACCCACCTGCCAATGCAGGAAATGTACTAGACACAGGTTCAATTCCTGTGTTAGAAAGATCCCCTGGAGGAGGCCATGGCACCCCACTCCAGTATTCTCACCTGGAGAATCCCATGGACAGAGGAGCCTGGAGGGCTATGGTCCATAGGGGCACAAAGAATCGGACATGACTGAAGCAGTTTAGCATGCACTCATACAAGCACCTAGTAGATACTAAATAAATAGCAGTTACAGGTGGTAACAGTTCTACTGCCAAATCTCCTCCATAAACTGGAACTCCAAGAGAATGAACCCTCTTATCACTACCAAGTAGACATAGATGAAAGAGAAAACTGATTTTTCTGACCCTCTTCCAAAAAGATCCTCATTAGCTATATATACTTAAGGAGGTTATCTAACTGGTTTTCATGCCTCAGTTTCTTTATTTGAACATGCCTCATGTGATTGATCTAATCATATGATACACATGAAAGTATTTTTAACAAACACAACATCTTGAAATGATACATTCCTTTGCTTATTATCCATTGAAAGAAAATTAATTTGGGGGGGCAAAATTTTTTGGTTTGTAGAATCTTAGTTCCCCAACCAGGGACTGAACGGGGCCCTCAACAATGAGAAATGCAGAGTCCAAACCACTGGACTGCCAGGAAAATTCCCTCAAAGAAATATGATTTTAAAACATTAAAATATTGAATCTAATTGTAAGAATACTGGAGTGGGTTGCCATTTCCTTCTCCAGGGGATCTTCCCGACCCAGAGATCGAACCCAGGTCTCCTGTATTGCAGGCAGACGCTTTAACCTCTGAGCACCAGGGAAGCCCAATTGTAAGCTGAGAGACCATAAGTAATGTAAAACAGTAAACCCTCACTTTCAGTCATGACCCTTAATATTTTCCTTTCTATAGTCTTTTTTGCCAGAAAAGAAGTTGTAAAGCAGATTGTCGGGAATTTCACCATACCTTCTGCCCCTGTGTGCTATGACAGTAGGGAACCAAGCAAGCGAGCAGCTAGTAGAGGAAGCCTCAGTAGTCAGGAAAATCTATATTCTGTGCAGCACAGCCTTACATAAATGAGATTAGATTTTTTACACTCTATCATCCATCTTAGACTCACAGACTATTAGAACTAAAAAATATATTAGCATACTGGAGAAAAATGGAAGATCAAGCACATATTATATATTTAATTTTCTTCTCTCCAAATTCTTCCAAAATGACAGCAAAAAGATTGTGTTAAGACACACAAGATAAAAAGGATGAGAGAAGAAGCATAGCAACAAAATACTGTTAGCCTGAAAACAGTGAATGAGTGGTAATTGACTCAGCTCATTTAGACCTAAATCCTGAAGCTGCAGAGGGAAAGCTGAGAAGCAATCCAGTTCCATTACAGAATCCCAGGAAGATCCAGATCAAGGTTGGCAGCACCAAGCGCCTCTGAAATAGGGGCAAACATCGGACAATGGAGGGAATGAGTTGATGTCTGTTTAAGAAGCAATTAGACCCTCAGATCCCTCTCTCCCATTCGATGCAGCAGATCAGATGTTTCTCCACCACCCCATACAAAGTCTGGAAGTTTACTCTGTGGAGATAGAAAACAGAGCCTCTGAACTAGGGGACGCTCAGCCCAGCTGAGAGAACTTCAGTACTCAGAAGCGTTAACAGAATCTATACTGAATGTTGACAAGACCCTACACACACCCTTCCCCAATATTTTTTCTGAATGCGCTCCAGTTGAAGGGAATCAGGACTATATCTTTGAAGCAGGAAATTGGAAAATATTTCTCTAGAGAACCCAGTGTTCTTGCCTGGAGAATCCCAGGGACAGGGGAGCCTGGCAGGCTGCCCTCTATGGGGTCGCACAGAGTCAGACATGACTGAAGTGACTTAGCAGCAGCAGAGAACCTGAGTAGTCCAAAATAATATCTATAGATTCGACAAATTTTTCTGGCCAGATCATCCTTCGGTGAATCTCATAGTCAACAAACCCAGAGCTTCCAATCTCCTCAGAGCCCTTGAATATGAGCAGATGACCAAGGATCACCAGATCACCAAAGGAAAGTCTGTGGCACAAAAGACAGAAACTAAAACAAAGGAGGTGGTTGGGGGGAGCCAGCTTGGGAAAAAAAGAGACCATGGAGGCAAAATAATGCCTTAAACAGATGTAGTTAAAGTGCCCAGATAGAGAGGAAAATTCATTTCACCCAAGAAAAAGAACAAGGCACTATCCAACTTCAATACTTAACTATAAATTTACTTAGTAATCAAGACAGTAAGGTGTTGGTGAAAGAATGAACAAAAAGACCAACGGATCAGAATAGAGAGCTTAGAAATAGACCCCTATAAATACAGTCAACTGATCTCTGAGAAAGGAGTAAAGATGGTCTAATGGAGCAAAGATAGTCACCTCAACAGACGGCGCTGGCGCAGCTACACATCCACATGCAAAAAAAGGCGTATAGACACAGACCTTACACCTTTCACAAAAACTAACTCAAAATGGATCATAACCTAAATGTAAAACACTAAACTATAAAACTCTTAGAAGATAACATAGGAGAAAACCTAAGTGACCTTGGATACAGTGATGTCTCTTTAGATACAACATCAAAGACAAAATCCATGAAAGAAAGAATTGATTATCTGGACTTCAATATGATTAAAAACTTCTGCTCTGTGAAAGACAATACCTAGAGAATGAGAAGACAAGCCACAAACTGCAAGAAAATACTTGCAAAAGACACATCTGATAAAGGACTGTTATGCAAAACATGAAAACTCTTAAAGATCAACAATAAGAAAAAGACCAACTCAGTTTAAAAATGGACAAAAGACCTTACCAGACACCTTACCAAAGAAGATATACAAGCGACTCATAAGTATATGAAAAGATACTCCACATCATATGTCACCAGGGAAGTGCAAATAAACAATGAGCTACTACTACACACTTATTAGTGTTGCCGAAATCCACAGCACTGAATGAGAACATGAAATGCCAACAAGAATGTGGAGCAACAGGAACTCTCATATACTGCTAGTGGGAATGCAAAAGTGGCATAACCACTTTTGAAGACAGTTTTGTTTTCTTACAAGATTAAACATATTCTTACTATACAATCCAACAATAATGCTCCTTAGTATTTACCCAAAGCAGTTGAAAACTTATACCCACACAATAACCTGCATAAGGTGTTTATAGCAGCTTTGCTGATAATGGTTAAAATTTGGAATCAACTGTGATGTCCCTCAGTAGGTGAATAGATAAACTGTAGTACATCCAGACAATTGAATATTATTCAGTGCCAAAAAGAAGTGAGCTATCAAGCCATGGAAAGACATAGAGACATAGAGTATTCAAAAAATGCATAATACTAAGTGAAAGAAGCCAATCTGAAAAGGCTCTATGATTGCAACTGTTAATATATGACATTCTAAAAAAGATGAAACTATGAAGGTAATTGATCAGTGGCTGCCAGGGGTAATGGTGGGTGGGAGGGGAAATGAATAAGCAGAACACAAAGGACTTTTAGGGCTGTGGAAATACTTTGGACAATATTACAGTGATGGGATTTGTCATTAAGCATTAGTCCAAACGTAGGGTGTACAACACCAAGAGTGAACCATAATGTAAATTATGGACTTTGGGTGATTATGATATCAACGTAGGATTATCCTTGGTTACACCAAGTACCACTCTGGTAATGTTGATATGTGAGGGCAGGGAGTATATGGAAAATCTCAGTACTTCCCTCTCAGTTTTTTTGTAAACTTAAATCTGCTCTAAAAAATAAAGTCTTCTAAAAAAGACAACGTTAAAAAAAAAAAAAAGAAGTCTTTTGAAAAAGAAACATGTTTGATACCATCAACCAAAATTTCTTGGAAATTACATGTATCGTAGCAGAAATGAAAGCTCAGTAGAAGGGCTAGAAGATAAAATTAAGGAACTCTTCCAGAAAGTAGAAAGCAAAAACATACAAAGTGCTCACGTCAGCAGCACATTTATTAAATTGGAATGATATAGAGATCAGTATAGTCCCACACAAGGACAACACACAAATTGGTGACACTTCTAATATTTTTAAAAAAGGAAAGAAGAACAAGTAAGGATGTGGAGAAATTGGAATTCTTGTGCATTGCTGGTAGCAATGTAAAATGGTCCAGCCACTATGGAAAACAGGCTGTTAGGTTCTCAAAAAACATTAAATTTAAGTGTTACCACTTAACACATATGATCCAGCAATTCCACTTTCACATTTATACTCAAAAGAATTGAGAACAGGACCTAAACCAGATATTTGCATACTCATGTTCATAGCAATATTATTCACAATAACGAAAAGGTGGAGGCAACCCAAATGTACACTGACAGATGAATGGGCAAACAAAACATTGTATATGCAAACAATGAAATACTATTCAACCTTAAAAAGGAAGAAAATTCTGACACATACTACAGCAGGGATAAACCTTGAGGACATGATATCAAGTGAAAAAAGCCAGACATTAAAGGACAAATATTGTATGGTTCCACTTACATGAAGTTCCCAGAATAGTCAAATATGTAGAGATAGAAAGCAGAATGAAGATTTTACTAAGGACTGGGGGTCAAGGAAGCTTACATTTTAATGGGTACAGAGTTTCAGTTTGGGATGATGAAAAAAATTCTGGAGATGGGTACTGATAATGATTGCACAACAATGTGAATATACTTAATTCCATTTAACTGTATGTTTAAAATGGTTAAAATCTCATGTATATTTTACCACAATTTTAAAAATGAGAAATTTAAGCATATAACATAGAGACACAGGGGTAAATATTAAAAGAAATAGAAGTTGGAAGTGTTTTCCTTTGAAGATTGAAAGTGGTGGGGGAAGGGATGCTGTTTTCAAACAAGCTTTGTAAAACTATTTATCTTTAAACTATGTGCATGTTTTTTGAGTCTGAGTGAACTCCGGGAGATGGTGATGAACAGGGAGGCCTGGCGAGCTGCGATTCATGGGGTCGCAAAGAGTTGGACACGACTGAGCGACTGAACTGACTGATGTGCATGTAAATTTTTGATAATACTTTATTTATTTTTTTTCTTTTTTTTTTTTTTAATTTTTACTTTATTTTACTTTACAATACCGTATTGGTTTTGCCATACATTGACATGAATCCACCATGGGTGTATATGAGATCCCAATCCTGAATCAACAACCCTAACTAATTTGAAAAAAAAATTTAATGCTTCATTTTACAGACAACCAAATCATAGAGAGAGTCGAGTCCTTGGCCAAGGTGATCTAAAACAGTGAGTAGCAGATTAAAGAATTGAACCAACATGTTCTAAATCAAAATTCAGCATCTCATCATCACAGCACAGTGCTCAGTATTCAGTCATGTCTGACTCAGTGAGACCCTTTGGACTATTGCCCACCAGGCTCCTCTGCCCATGGGATTTTTCAGGCAAGAATACTGAAGTGGGTTGCCATTACCTCCTCCAGGGGATCTTCCTGGCCTAGGGATCAAAACTGGGTCTCTTGCATCTCGTGCATTGCAGGCAGATTCTTTATCTGCTGCGCTATCGGGAAGCCCATCACAACACATGGTACCTTATGATAGCATCTCTCTGCATATCTTAAAATAAACTTCTGGGAGTCTTGACTTAAGCCTTTCTAAATTATTTTTCTGCATGTTTTATTGAATGTACAGTAATACTACAGATTTTCCTGTTTTTCTTAGCATTATTTGTTAAAAGTGAATTTTTTTCTAATCCAAACACACATTTGAAATAAAATACATTTCCAAATCTGCTCCTCTATCATCAGAATTCAGACTGAACAGGATTTTTTGAAGCCTGCATTCAATGTTGTTCTGAATAGCCAGAAAGGCTTTGCTATTGATTAAAAAAATACCATCCTTTTTTGGTACTGAGTCTAAAACCTAACCATGGTGACCTTTATGGAAACAGAAAACATTTCCACTTCAATTAAACTCAAATCACCTGTTTAATGTTAATTTTAATGTTAATTTTTTCTCATTAGAAAAATGATATAATTAAAAAGAGTAGCTACACTAAGCAATGATATATAATTTACCAGGCTTCATTCACACTTTAGAATAAAATTCCATGTGGACACTTCTTCCACAATAATCCATCAGTTATAAGTTGAACACATACTAATGAGTATGTCAAAAATAATTTTTTAAAGAACTGTAAAGATCTGTCATAAGCATGTCCTCCAACACTGACAAAAGTGCCTTTTCCCAGAATAATGTATTTGATAGGTCATCAGTCTTAGAACTCTGATTTTAAGGTATCACTCCTTGTTACAGTAGTGTAAATTATTGTGTGTGGTTTCTAATCTTATGCGACTGCCTCAACCAGGTTGGTTGGGCCTGAAGGCAAGGTGGCCCAGACCGCATATGTAATAAATGCTCATTAAGCATTTGGAGTGGCTAAATAATGAATCAGAGTATGGAATCCTGGAATGTTAAAGTGGAATGTGTCCCAGGGATCTACAGATCTAAATTCCTCTTTTTACAATTAAGGAAATACTAAAGAAACCCTTGAGTGTGTACACTTATGTAGTACATTTCATGTGCATTTGCTCATGGCAGCTCTACTAGACAGAGAAGGAAAAAGAGTAAGAGAAATTCAGTAACATGCCCGAGGTCACACAGGTAGTCAGTGCTAACACTGGAACTCGAACCAAGGTGATAGGAGACTGGAGCATGTGCTTTGATGAAGCCCACAGACAAATGTCTACTGATTTCTTGTGATCTTATAGCTCTGTCAGCAAATTTGGAAAACTCGGCAGTGGCCACAGGATTGGAAAAGGTCCGTTTTCATTCCAATCCCTAAGAAAGGCAATGCCAAAGAATGCTCAAACTACCGCACAATTATTCATCTCACATGCTAGTAAAGTAATGCTCAAAATTCCCCAAGTCAGGCTTCAGCAATACGTGAACTGTGAACTTCTAGATGTTCAAGCTGGTTTTAGAAAAGACAGAGGAACCAGAGATCAATTTGCCAACATCCGCTGGATCATGGAAAAAGCAAGAGAGTTCCAGAAAAACATCTATTTCTAAACAGTGGAAACAGTGGCTGACTTTATTTTTCTGGGCTCCAAAATCACTGCAGATGGTGACTGCAGCCATAAAATTAACAGACGATTACTCCTTGGAAGGAAAGTTATGACCAATCTAGATAGCATATTAAAAAACAGAGACATCACTTTGTCAACAAAGATCCATCTAGTCAAGGCTATGGTTTTTCCAGTGGTCATGTATGTATGTGAGAGTTGGACTAGAGGGCTGAGCACAGAATTGATGCTTTTGAACTTGAGAGTACCTTGGACGGCAAGGAGATCCGACCAGTCCATCCTAAGGGAAATTGATCCTGGATGTTCATTGGAAGGATTGATGTTAAAGCTGAAACTCCAGTATTTTGGCCACCTGATGCAAAGACCTGACTCATTTGAAAAGACCCTGATGTTGGGAAAGATTGAAGACAGGAGGAGAAGGGGACGACAGAGGATGAGATGGTTGGATGGTATCACTGACTCAATGGACATGAGTTTGGGTGGACTCCAGGAGTTGGTGATGGACAGGGAGGCCTGGTGTGCTATGGTTCATAGGGTCGAAAAGTGTCGGACATGACTAAATGACTGAACTGAAGTGAGCTGATAGCTTTCTGCTGACAGAGTCAGACCTAGAGTTAGATTGGCTGACTGCCCAGGGCAATAGCTCATTGTCAGATCCATTAGTACATGTATTAAGTTAAAAATGAGTTTCTGTCTGGTGATGCTCTTGACTATAATTCCTTATTTTTATATAGTAAAATTTGAGAAGACTGTACATGTAAATTACTCCTGCAAAATGGTTTCTCTGAAACACATATCTTGGAACTGAAAAGTGTCAGCTTTGATTCTCTTTCATTTCTTAAATAAGGTAACAGAGGCTCAAAGGGAAGAAATAAATTCAAGATCATGACACAGCTAAGGGAAGACGGGGCACTAGGACTGGGTCTTCTATCTCCTGAGGCAGGGTTGCCCTGCCCCTCCATGCCCCTTCCCCTAGCACAACACACTCTTGTTCCATGTGTTAATAGAGACCTCTGTCTCACATGCTCTATAAATCTGTGTTCCAGAGATATGGTCCTGGAATTTTTCATCTCTCCAATTACTTTCAATTGTATTTACAAATATTTCCAACCTCTGATTTACTCCTTACCATTAATAGATGGGAAAGTGAAAACAGTGACAGATTTTATTTTCTTGGGCTCCAAAATCAGAACAGACAGTGACTGCAGCCATGAAATTAAAAGATGTTTGCTCCTTGGAAGAAAAGCTATGACAAACCTAGACAGCATATTAAAAAGCAGAGACATCACTTTGCCGACAAAGGTTAGTACAATCAAAGCTATGGTTTTTCCAGTAGTCATGTAAGGATGTGAGTTGTACCATAAAGAAGGCTGAGTGCCAAAGAATTGATTCTTTCAAATTGTGAAGCTGGAGAAGACTCTTGAGAGTCGCTTGGACAACAAGGAGACCAAACCAGTCAATCTTAAAAGAAATCAACCCTGAATATTCATTGGAAGGGCTGATGCTGAAGCTGAAGCTCCAATAGTTTGGCCATCTCATGGGAAGAACTGACTCATTGGAAAAGACCCTGATGCTGGGAAAGATTGAAGGCAAAAGGAGAAGGTGGCAGAAGATAGTTAGATAGCATCTCTGACTCATTAATAGCAAATTAATAGCACATTAATTTGAGCAAATTCCAGGAGATAGCGAAGGACAGGGACGCCTGGCGTGCTGCAGTCCGTGGGGTCACAAGGAGTCAGACACAGCTTAGTGACTGAACAAACACTTTACTTTCTACATCAGATGCAATTTATGTGCATCCTCACATGGTCTCTTTGCCACTTGTCACTTGAAAAATCTGGCCCCTGCCACCATTGCCTGTCCTCCAAGCACTGCTGAAGTCACGTCCTTCTAAGTGGAAGACTGAAGGCTAGTGTGACTTCCCTCATAGCAGAGCCACGGCAGCTCTTGCAGACTTACAGAGGCTCTGGGCTGCGAAGCATGGGATACAAATTTCCCACTGAATGGTCAATGGGGTCAAGCGACCCAACAAAAATGGGGCAAATTTTGACCGATGAGAGTCATAAGGAGGAAACCAACAGATAAATTCACTTCTGTCTCACAAAGAACTGCTTCAACATGCAGGGGCTCCAAATGGCCCACCTGGAGACAGCTGATGGGACCATAGTTCCAGCTGTTTTCTTCTGAAGCCTGTGGCCAGGGCAGTAATGATCCACCCTCCCTCTCTGCCTCACACACCCTGTTCCCTCACTCTTGCTGTCCAGGGATTGCACCAGCCTCCCCCAACCCCGCCCCACAGTAAAACATTCACACGAATGTCTTGGGCTCTGTATTTCAGCCAACTCCTATCATAAGAGTTCAAATTCTGGAGAAGCAAAATTCTAGAAATTAAAAATATCCTTTCACAATGTCAGCTGGCAAGTATTGGGGGTAAATGTTTTTTGCTTTTGCTTTTTTTTTTTTCCTGAGATCTCCTGGTGGAGAGGCAATGGTGTGGGGGGACAGAGGAAGCAGAGAAGAGATAGTAACTATGATGCTCATCACGGGCCCCCACTTCTGTCTCCAGTTTAAAAAGTAGTTTCATATCTTTGCTATCCACAGATATATGATATTTAATAATGAACATAAAATCTAGAAGAGAAAGTCTTCAAGTGAGATAAGGAGCTAGGTATGTATATTCTTTTAGGATATCTAGAATACGTAAGCAATCACTTCTATTATAAAGTCTTTGAATTGTTATTAAGTTCAGTAAATAGGGCAGAAACTCTCTCCTCTTTGAAAGGTATATGTTAGCTATCCTCTCTGACCCCAAAGGAGGGAGGAGGTTTATTTATAGCTCAGAAAAGCAGCTTGAGGCCCTTGAAATTCAGAAATACCAGCCCAGCTATATTTTTTACCATTAAATTATACACTTTATTATTTTTTTGATGGAGATGTGTATTTTTTGGAAGTACAGTTGATTTACAACATCGTGCTTGTTTCTGGTGTACAGCAAAATGATTCAGTTATATATATTCTCATTCATATCCTCTTCCATTATGGTTTATTATAGGATATTGAGTATAATTCACTGTGCTATACAGTAGGACTTTGTTATCTTTTTATATATGTAGCTTGTATGTGCTAATCCGTAACTCCTAATTTATCCATCTCCTCCCTTCCCCTTAGGTTACCATAAGTTTGCTTTGTGTATCTGTGAGATTGTTTCTGCTTCATAAATAAGTTCATTTCTGTCATATTTTAGATTCCACATATAAGTGATATGACATGATAGATGTTGTCTGACTTCCTTCACTCAGTATGATTATCTCTAGGTTCAACCTTGTTGCTGTGAATGGCATTATTTATTCTTTTTATGGCTGAGTAGTATTCCACTGTATTCTGAGATGTACACCACGTCTTCTTTGTCCATTCAGAGACATTTAGGTTGTTTCTATGTCTTGGCAATTGTAATAGTGCTATTATTGGGGTACATATATCTTTTTGAATTAGTTTTCTCTGGACACATGTCCAAGAGTGGGATCACAGAATCGTGTGACAACTTTTAGTTTTTTTTAAGGAACCTCCATATTATTTTCCACAGTCAGCCCAGTTGTATTAATCATTATTTTTATTTTTTATATTTTATGATGCTTTGACATTGGAGTGAAGGGCTTGCAGACCCCAGAGGACTGCTCTTCCCAGGGTTAGCTAATTTCTAGAGATGGCAAACAACTTGCCATGAACATACCTTTATATACAAAGCAACCAATCCAGAGTCCATACCCCAACAACCTCCTTTATCAAACTCTCACACCCTAGCCAACATGCCCCCTGCCCCAAATCACTCCAGAGCCAGTACTTGATAGCTAGGAACCACTCCTATAGCCCAGGGCCTGAATAAATTATTCAAACTACCCAATCCCAAACTGTTTAACATGCCCTGCCTTGCCTTTCCTGAAGAGATCACAATAAAAGCTTGTGCCCATGCTTTCTCCTCTTCCTCTGGTCCCTTGACCCACCCTGGTGCTTCCCTATGTGGCCCTGCATAGAATGTTGTGCTGTCTGTTCCCAGACATCTATAAGTATAAACTTCCTCCTGCGTGAAAATCATTTCTGTCTGCATGTCTTACCATACCCAATTAAAAACAACCCCAGGTACACTTTTCAACACACAAGTCTAACAGCACCCCTCCTCAGAGACCTGACTTTCAGCTCCAGGGGCTTCTCCTCTAAGTTTCTAGGTTTTTAGGTTTTTAATAATTTCAAATTCTTTACTTCATTCCCCTAGTCCTAGGATAGCCATTGTTTTCCTGCTGCATCCATGATGCTGAGTACTTCTTTTATCTTTTCAGGTAAAGATTCTTTATATCTAGTCAACAGTTGTTCATATTACATTTTTTGCCATCAAAATAACCCACTGTGTTTTCTGCCTCTTGACTAGACCCTGATGAATACACAGCTTTATGGTTAATCCTGGCACTTCAGTTTGCTTCAGAGCTTAATAATTTATCAATAGCTCATGAGATATTGCCAAGGTTGGGTGTGGGGGGGAGGGTATGGAATAAACCCAGCCAGTCAAAATTCTGGGAAATCAAAATGATTCAGATCAACTTACAATATGTTATTCTCAAGAAAATAATGCTAATTCTTTATAACTGCCAATTCCTCATCTTATGCAGAAATGCTATTCTAAATCTTCCCTTTTTACTAGATCGATAATGGAGACATATCAAAGTATCTGTTGTCAATAAAGGTCATGATACATTTCTAATCTTATGAAAATCGAGAGGGTTTCAAAAACTCATGTCATTGTCAATTGTTGCCATTATAACAAAATGCCATAAATTAGATGGCTTATCAACAAGCATTTAACTCTCATCATTCTGGAGGCTGGAAGTCTGAGCTCAAGGTGTCAGCATTGTCATTTCTAGTGAGAGCCCTTATCTGGGTTAGAGACAAGTGATTTCTTCTTGCGTCCTCAAATGATGCAAAGAGAGTAAGCTAGCTGTTCAGTTCAGTTCAGTTCAGTTTCTCAGTCATGTCCGACTCTTTGCAACCTCATGGACTGCGGCACAGCAGGCTTCCCTGTCACTAATCCCATCATGAGGGCTCTTCTCTCATGACCCAGTCACCTCCCAAAGGCCCTACCTCCTAATAGGATTTAACGTAAGAATTCTGGGGCGACATAAACATTCAATCCACAAAGACATATAAAATAGAGAATGAGATCTTGACCCATGAAAGGACATCCTTAACTCCTAGGATGTGAGAATGACTCAGGAGTGCCAGCTATTACTGTGATGGTAGGTAGTGAGAAGTTCTGGTGGAGTAGGTGGCAAAGTGCCTGGTTCTAATCCAGCTACACTACTTCACACTAACTTGGTGACCTTGGAAAGAGCATTAACTTCTCTAAGTCTCAGTTTTGTTATCCTTCAAATGGGATTATTAATACAATCTATTCTACATCCCTTACCTGCTTACTCAACTTACTAACTATTTATATGTCAACTATAGGCAAGATCTTGTGGCAGGTATTCCAAGATAAACAAAGAGAGCTAAAACATGGTCCCTGACTTCAAGGAATTTATAGTCCAGTATTTTTCTATACTGCAGTCCATGGGATTTTTCAGGCAAGAATGCTGGAGTGGGTTGCCATTTCCTCCTCCAGGGGATCTTCAGATCCAGAGGTAAAACTCACTTTTCTTGTGGCTCCTACATTACAGGTGGATTCTTTACCACTGAGCCACTGGGGAAGCCCGGGAGCTAAGAATACAGAGGTGATTATGGCTCTCTCCTTCAAGGGGTTCACAGTCTGATAGAGAGCTGAAACAAGGACACAGACATCTAGAACAAGAGGTTAAGCCTGTGATTAAATTTGAAAAAAGTCAGTGTGGCAGTTCATAAGAGGGAATGCCTACACCTAGTTGAGAGGGTCAAGGGAGGCTTTGCGGGTCTGGTGCCATTTGAACTGACCGTGAACAAAAACCTGAAAGAAGGAAAGATGAAGTGGGTGATCAGAAAAGTGAGCCTAGGTGACGGCTAATAAGAGCCTGAAGTAGGGTGGAGTTGGTAGAACTCAGATAGAAGCAATTAATATAAGCGATAGGAGATGAACACTGCTTGGAAATCCAGGGGGATAAATAACAGTAACTGAGTTACTGATAAGGATACAGAGGTGAGTAGGTGGGCATGGCCTCTTTTCCAATGGTTAGTTAAGAATGGGAAACATTTTTAAAAATTGCCCTAATATGGTGTCTGTTTTTAAATATAATATAGAAATAGGACATTGGAGGTTCAGTAAGATCAGTAGGTCAGGAGATAATTGCTACCAAAGAGACACGGTTTGTAATATTCACAGATCCCAAGAGGAGGGGTCATGCCATGCCACAGCACAGGGGGCCACTCACAGACGCACCGAGCTCTGTCAGGAGGCAGCGGGGTAGGGAAAGACCATGAGCTAGGATGTTCATTGTAGTTTTCAAAGGAAGGAACAAAACAGGGTAAGCAGGCTTAAGATTGGCTGGCTTGATTACTTACAGCAGGCGTTGGGGCTAGCAGCTATTCCTGGTGGATCAGACGGTAAAGAATCTGCCTGCAGTGCAGAAGACCTGGGTTTGATCCCTGGGTGAAGATCCCCTGAAGAAGGAAATGGCAACCCATCCCAGTATTCTCACCTGAAGAATCCCATGGACAGAGGAGCCTGGTGGGCTAGTCCACAGGGTCACCGTTGGACACGACTGAGTGACTAACACTGACAGCTATCCCTAGATGTCTGGTACATGGCCTCAAACGATTATGCCAGGTGGCCCAGAGTATGGGAACGTGGTAAGGAAGGTGATGGGAGTGTGACCCTTCTAGGGTCAGCAAGGCCGCAGATGTCACACCAAAAGAATACATAAAATAAAGCACATAGTTAATACAGTCTCCTTCAAAATGTGGGAGTTTATTTACTTTTGTGTCTCTAACATCCACCATGATCCTTCGTACATAATACGGAGAGATACCGTAAAGGTTTGTTAACACATCCCCTCTTTTGACTCTTAAACTTTGTTGGAGTTGGACAACTCCAATATATGTTGTCATTTGTGGTGATCACTATGGAAGGTTCTCAGACTAAGGTAGGTGTCCCTGAGATGGACACTGCAATGCATGCCCCAGTCCCCCTTCAGTGAAGAAGGGCTCACAGCAGACACCTTCTGAGTCTGCCTTGGGGGGACTGTGAACAAGAGTCAAATGAGTTATCCTTTTAAAAGTTAAAGATACTGTTAAAACCAAAAAATGAAGGAATGTGTGCTTACTTCTTAAGTGGTAAAACTACTTTCTAACATAATTAGTATTCTTTCAATTTCAAGAGACATAAATCTAACTCAAACTTGCTTAAGAAAAATAAAGGGAATTTACTGATAATATGACTGGAAAACTGTCTTCAGGCAAGGCTGGTTCTAAGGAATCAAATGACTTCATCAGAATTCTCTCCATCTTCACTTGTCTCTCCTATTTATCTCTGCATGACCTCATCTTTGTGTTTGTGTGTGTGTGTTTTTCTTAACTCAAAATAGCTTCTCTGCATTTGGGAACCATGGCCTCAAGCTTACTTTATGCTTTCAGCTCTCAATTCTGTAAGGAGAGAACGACTTTTTTTCCTTAGAATCCCTATGTAAAATTTCAGAGAGGAAACTGATGGACCTTTTCATCAGTCAGTATCCAGTCTGGAGGCAGAAAGCACACTGGCTATTTGAATAGAGAACAGTTACAAAACAGCAGTTATTAACTTTAGATTAAGGACGGCTGAACAATAAAAGCCTAAGGATTATGGGAATTCCCTGGCAGTCCAGTAGTTAGGGGGAGAAGGCGATGGCACCCTACTCCAGTGTTCTTGCATGGAAAATCCCATGGACAGAGAAGCCTGGTAGGCTACAGTCGATGGGGGTCTCGAAGAGCTGGACACGGCTGAGCGACTTCACTTTCACTTTTCATTTTCATGCATTGGAGAAGGAAATGGCAACCCACTCCAGTGTTCTTGCCTTGAGAATCCCAGGGACGGGGGAGCCTGGTGGGCTGCCGTCTCTGGGGTCGCACAGAGTCGGACACGACTGAAGCGACTTAGCAGCAGCAGCAACAGCCAGTGGTTAGGACTGACACTTTCATTGTCAGGGGTGCAGTTCAATCTCTGATCAAGAAACTAAGATCCCAAAAGTCTACCAGGCTCCTCTGTCCATGGGATTCTCCAGGCAAGAACACTGGCCTGGATTGCCATGCCCTCCTCCAGAGTATCTGCCTGACCCAGGGATCCAACCCAAGTCTCCGGCTCCTGTATTGCAGGCAGGTTCTTTACCACTGAACCACCAGAGATCCTGCATTCTAATTCATTTAAGAGACATTTATTAAGCACCTACTATGAGAGGAGCTCATCCTTACTAGTCCTAACATCTTTGCGGACACAGGCTAAATTAAAAGGTCTAAAAATGAAAAGGGAGCTGGAAAAAGGCTGAGACAAGAAAATGATACTTTTATTTATAGATTAAATGTCCTAAAAGATAAATCTACACCTTTGTAGCAAAGTTTTAAAATACTGCTGCTGCTGCTGCTAAGTCGCGTCAGTCGTGTCCGACTCTGTGCAATCTCATAGACGGCAGCCCATTAGGCTCCTTTCCCTGGGATTCTCCAGGCAAGAATACTGGAGTGGGTTGCCATCAGTTCAGTTCAGTTCAGTCGCTCAATCGTGTCCGACTCTTTGCGACCCCATGAATCGCAGCACACCAGGCCTCCCTGTTCATCACCATCTCTCGGAGTTCACTCAGACTCACGTCCATCGAGTCTATACTGGAGTGGGTTGCCATCAGTTCAGTTCAGTTCAGTCGCTCAGTCGTGTCCGACTCTTTGCGACCCCATGAATCGCAGCACACCAGGCCTCCCTGTTCATCACCATCTCTCGGAGTTCACTCAGACTCACATCCATTGAGTCAGTGATGCCATCCAGCCATCTCATCCTCGGTCGTCCCCTTCTTCTCCTGCCCCCAATCCCTCCCAGCATCAGAGTCTTTTCCAATGAGTCAACTCTTCGCATGAGGTGGCCAAAGTACTCATGGTCAAATCAGAACAAGCCAGCATGACCCCATGGCTCAGAGGATGAATCTTGAGCACAATTGTGGCCATTCAAATCTAGTCTCATTAAAATGTGACATGAGGCAGGTAAGCAGTTACTTGTATGAAAGCTTTCTTAAATGTAAAATTTGAATAACAATAATACCTATCTCATAGGATTGGTGGGAAGATTACATAAGCTAACATCTGTAAAGCTCTTAGAATAGATCCTGACACTGAATAAATAATCAGTATACATGTGTGCTAAGTCGCTTCAGTCGTGTCCAACTCTTTGGGACCCTATGGACCGTAGCCCACCAGGCTCCTCTGTCGCTGGAATTCTCCAGCCAAGAATACTGGAGTGAGTTGGCATGTCCTCCTTCAGGAGGTCTTCCCAACCCAGGGATCAAAACTGCGTCTCTTTTGTCTTTTGCATTGGCAGGCAGGTTCCTTACCACTAGCCCCACCTGGAAGCCCTAGTAATCCCTATATGTTAGCTCTTATTATGAAGTTGCTATTACTAGTTGGATATCAAGTAAATGCAACTTTCTCTCTGTTAACTAATTTGAAATTCCTTTATCTCCAAAATTGAAAAAAAACTTCTTTGGAAGCATCTAACTGCTATATCTATTTTAGCACTCACAAAAGAGGCCATTCTATAAAAAATAAGTTTATTATATTCATTACCTCTGACATTAAAGTAGTCTTTTTACGAACATAAATCACGTATTCCATGGAACCAAATTTAAACAAAACAAAAACTGGTTCCTCATGTTATTCTATAGCCTATGGAAGAAAATACAAACCTTCCCTTTTTCTTCTTTCTTTAAATGTTTGTGAAATTGTATGAAAATACAAACTCTTTCCTGAAAATGGATCTGTATGTACATCTTGTCAAAAGAATATTTTTTTCACAGAGTACGTTTAGAATTTCTTCTTCACTTCTGAAAGCAAACTGCCTCTGTAAATCCAATGCTTTATAAAATGACACTAGAGTATTCCGAGCAAGAAATGTACTCCCTCTCTGGCTGAGTCAGAGAAGCCCTTTCCTAATGAGTACTCTGGCACTGATTGTGAGCTGCCGAAGCCTCTCTATTCTAACACATTCTTCAATATTAGTGATAAACCAAAGTCCGAGGTACCGAGACCCTCAGAGAGTCCTGAATGTTAAGAGGTCAGGGAAGAGCGGGCATGAAAGGAAGGAATTACATTGCTTTTCCTCTCAGGGACAGGGCTACGCTCTCTAGTAACTCTTACAATAGTCAGGGGACTATATGGAGTATCCATAACCAGGAAAAAGCAAATAGAAACAAAAGAAAATATCTTACAAAGCACATCCATTTAGAATCTATCCTAAGTCATCAAAGCGTGTACACACACGCATACACAGACACACACACACACACACTCACTCACTCACAGTGCAGGCTGCCATAACAATACCACAGATTAAACAACAGAAATTTATTTTTCATAGTTCTGGAGGCTGGGAAGTTTAAGTTCAAGCCAACAGATTCAGTTTCTGGTGAGGAATTGCTTCCTGGTTCTTTTCCTTCATCCTCCTCACAGAAAGGGCAAGGGAGCCCTCTGGGGTCTCTTTTTAAAGGACACTAATCACATTCATAAGAGCTCCACTCTCATGACTCAATGTAGTTCCAGAAACCAATGAGACCTCACTTCCTAATTCCTAGAACCTCCTAGTACCATCACACTGGGTGTTAGAGTTTCAACATATGAATCTGGGGACATAATAAACATTCAGTCCATTGTACAAACTCATGTACACACACACATACAATATTCCTAAACCAGAATTACCAAGCAATACCTTGATTAAAGAGCAAATATTTGCTGGATTAAATAAAATATGATATGGTATAGTAGTAGAGTTTTTGTGTATAAAGAGGTTAAATATTTTAGTACCAACATGGTCCTCATTCCTTCAAATAAAAGTTTAAGAAATATAAAAGATTGGCATTTATATAATCACACACAGGAAGGTATTAAGTTCAGGGTCTATGAATGGATATTTAGTTGCAATAACATTTTACTACTAAAGATATTCTTACCAAAGATAGAAGCAATAACTATGAGACAGAGATGCATCATCTTCCTCATCAAGCTTTGAGGAGGGCTACCATGCTTCCCCAGAGTACTCTGCTTCCAAAGAGGAAAACATGGGGACAATCACCCCTCTCTCTTAGCTTTCTTGAAAGGTTAGATGACATATATTGCAAAAGCCAACACAAAGAGTCTGGCATTTATTCCTGCCAATTAACAGGATCTTGTCTCCTCTCCTGCAGGCTACTCCAAGACCTACTTGCATGAGAATGGACAAAACCACGACATTTTGCTGAAGCAAAAGGGCTTTGGGACATGAATCTGATGAAGACACAGAGTTAGGGCCCCACCTGTATTCACAGTGTTTACCACTACCTCCTCCAGCACCCACAGAGCAGCCCTGAGAAGAGCAGAACTTTTGTCAGTACCCTCCCAACTAGTCCAGGCCTGTAGTTCCAGAAACCAATGAGTTACCTTAGCCCTGAGCTCTGTGGAGACCTACCCTCCTGTAACGTGCCAAAGGGAAAAGTCCTGATATCATTTGAACATTGTGATCCTGCTACTTATGGACAGATAAGCACTTACTCCCTGATTTCTTCAGCAGATAAATAATTCTGCGGTTGCAAGAGAATGTAAAAATTTTAATGACTGTGTTGGGAAGTGATTGAAGCAAGATTCCAAAACTGAAAATTAAAAGGAAAAGACTTCCTTGGTCTATGAAAAAGAATCATAAGAATAAAATAGATCTGGACACTTCATATACTTAGAAATCAGAGCCCACTCTTGTGGGTCTTTTAGAATCCAAGCTACAGTTCCTCAGTTAACACGAAAGTTCATTAATCTATGAGTCTTATAGGCAAGGAAGTCTTTTCTTCTGAGTAATTCGCCTCCCTGTGTACCCGCTGGGTTATATCTACATGGACACAGCTTTACAACATTCTTTCCACAGAATATGTTCCTCCATTTAAATACTTCCCTCTCCAGATCTTCTACCCATAGCACTCTCTGATATTCTCCAGGTACAAATATCTTTTCTATATTCTTTTTCCTCTTGTGCCATTTGTCACTTTTACATATTTACAATTATTTGGTGTGCTCGTCTCTTATTAAATTACAAGCTTCTCAAGGATAGGAAATTCAGCCTCCCAAGAAACAGATACCATGTTTTGCCCCAGCAGGCACCTAGGGAATTCTTTGGGAGTAATGAAATGAATAACATTACAGGGAGCCCATTTTAAAAATAATTTGGACCCAGGAATTGATGGTGACTCTCCTGAAACAAAGGTCTAGATGAATTGCAGAAAGGGAAAGAGGAGGGAAAAAGACTTGTTGGAAGTGTCAGGAGCAAGCACAGAGGCTTTTTCTCTCACGAATGATAGCAAATTTCTTAATGGAAGATGATCCCAATCAATAGAGCCAGACAGCTGATTTATATAATGGAATCTCACTGAAGGAGTGGTCTTCCCCTGCAGAGCCATGTGAAAGGGGAAAAGGGTTACTAGGCTAGGGAGACCAGGGGACTCCACAAGTGTATCTGCTGGTGTTCATAAATATGTTCCCCATCAACAAACCACAGGAGAGCTCCAGAGAGCAGCCTCCTTGAGCCTGGATGCTGGAGAGTGACGGTGAGGCTGCTGCTGCCGCTGCTGCCACTGGGCAGATACCGCAGTGAGGGGTCTGACCGCGCTGAGTGCTCTCAAGAGCCTGGGTCTGGCCAGGAGCGAGAAGTTGAGAGTGAGGGTTGGGAGGTGGGCAGGACTCACCGAGGAGCTGCAAACCAAAATAAGAAATCTAGGGAGCAGAAGGAGAAAAGAGAGTGAGCTGGAGCCAAGACCTCAGGCCAAGTGGAACTGGAGGAAATGTCATCATTGGTAAAGGAGGACTTGGAGAAGAAACTGTTTAAGCCGCTCTCACAGAATCTGTACGAGTTTATTGAAATAGAGTTCTCGGTCCAGGACAGGTATTACCTCTGTGTGTCAGGTAATCTGTTCTTTCTGTTATCATTTCAAAATGTAAATAACCCTGAGAGGCTTAGCTGATAGAGGGGAATTTGAGGCTGTTTACTTTTCTACCCAGTAACAGCACATGTATCTTCTTGTGATAGAATTTAACTATGCCAAGATAAAGAATTTGGATTTTACAGCATTTTTGTAAGTGCTAAAATGGAAAGCAAAATGTATTGTATTAGTATTTTGGTTAATTGTTCAGAATTGAAACTGGGTATGTGCTTTTTCTGATCTGATTAGTCTCCAATCTTTTATTCAATTCACTTGCATGGCAAACAGTTTTATTTGTGTACGAGCTCATTTTAAAAAATTCAACAGAAAGCTCTCTGTATATTTTTAAACATATTGGATAACTGAGTTATACGGCTCTATTTCCAACCAGTCTGGAAACTAGCATTCTCTCTTTTCATGCTGGGAAAGAAAAAAAAGACCTAAGATTTTCTTCTGAGGTTTATTTAGACTTCCTGGTGGCTTATGTTGAAAAGAGAAATGATCTTTTAAAAATTCTTTCTCACAGTATGCTCACAGAAACAATATTTTAATGGTAGAAATTAGTTAATGAAGATGGAACTTTAAGGAAGTATTCTCTAAACTATTCAACTAAAATATTTTTCCTCATGTTTTAAACATTCATGAAAATTGTTCAAAGGTAGGTATAAGCTTTTTCACTTTATTATGATTTACCTAACCTGTAATTATTGTGTTGAACTTAGACAAAAATGTTTGTGCCACTATTGAATTTAATATACAGCATTTTCTTTTTCTAATCCATGATTTTTAATAGTTTTCAGGGGCTTAAGGAAAGAGGTTAGAAAATCTAACTTTCATTGTACACTTTGCTTTTTAAGGCACACTGTTCAACATTTTCAGAAAGTCTATTATACTTCCCTTCCTGATACTTTGCTTAAAAGAACTTGCAAAAGTTGTCAAGAGAGAGTACTGTAAGAAAAGTAGAACATCTTCAAAGAAAGTGCTAAGAACGCTTTAAAATCCTATCATTTCTAACAGGTATACTAATATTTACTTAACAATAAGAATAATAAGGTTTATCTTATACTTTACCTAGTATATTTTGTCAAATAAAAAGTGTGAGGCTTGGCATATCAGCTAGGTACAAAACTTCCTCAGTCCAGGAAAAAGTCAAATTATGGAAAAAGATCAAATGAAAAAATTTTAGAAATTGTATTATATTCAAACTATCAGATCACTTTATTCCAATATTAAAATGTAATAGTTAACTTTATTCCTACTGAAATTCTTTATAAAGCTAATTACTCATCACGTAACATTATAGTATATACAGATTGTTTTAAATCCTATGAAAATAAAGCAATCATAATAACGTTTATGTATTTACCAGGAATGATTTAAATCTAATTTACTAGATGTATCTTAATGCCCCCCCTCCAACAATATAATTAACTAAACTTGTTCTATCTGGCATGAGGGAAAAAACACTCCTAGAATTAAATTTTTGGAAATGGATGTAATTTTTCTCCCCAATATTCTCAAGTTCTGAGAGACACTGTGGGCTGGGGTCACCTGCTGTCTTTTTTCATAAATAACATGAATCCTTTTAATTAAGATTGGTTAAAAGGTGTTGGCATTGTTAACATGTGCGAAAGAAACCTCCTTAGGGGTCAAAGTTTTCACCTGAAAAATGATCAAATAAAGTAAGTGATCACTTTCATTAGTAAAATTCAACGATTCCCTTATGTAAGAAGTAAGGGAAAAACAAGATTGTCTCAGAGGTGAGGAAGAGGAGATAGTATTGTGATATTCCTGGTAAACGTTAACATTAAAATTAATTTTCATTTACCAGTTTCATGACTCTCCTCTGTATCACGTCCATCAATTTGAGAGCACTTTTCCAAATGTAGCATCTCTTTATGACCATCTCAAATGCATTTAGACAGAACAGTAATTTAAAATAAAGTCAGGGCGATGCTTGCTAGTTCTAAACCCTTGGCTGTACTTTACTCAGAAAATAACTCCATTGAGAGGAATCAGACAGGCCATATCTCAATTGTGGAGGCAGATAACTCCAGATTTTGAAAGCTGGCCACCTTCTGGGAGTAGAGAGACACATAGTTATGATTTCTCTTTATAGCCTCTAATCCAGCAGTTCTAAATTTGTGAGAGCCAAGAGTTAGGGTAGTTAAATCCCATTATACATTTCTCAGATTAAAGAAGGTATGTTTAAATAAGTTACACTTTCTGTTTATCTGATCTGAGTCTGTCTTTTGCAAGGGTCTCCCAACCAGGTGATTGCAATTTACTGTTACCTGCATACTTTACTTCGTCAAGGTCAAAAAAGAAACATTACAAATTCCTCTCCCTCTCTGTAGTTTGCTAGTACTTACCTTGAGAATTTCATGGCACCTCAGGGTTTACATGGTCATTTTCCCTTGGAATTGGCTTCACCTAACCCAGAATGTCATTATCCTTGGAGTTAAAAGCAGCATTTTCTTATGAAGGAGGGAGGGGCTCTATCATGTGCAGGAACAAAAAGTAACACAGGTTACTTGTGCAATGATGAGAATGCAAATGAGTTAAGGAAATTCTGAAAGACTTGAAACTGCATAGAAAGCATTAGCCATAATTGGACAGGAAGTAGCATTGCATGGAGGATAGACATTGGAATGGTAGGAGTCAGAGCTGGAGTGAAATGACTGAACTTTGCCCACCTGCCAGCTATGAAATAGGGGGCAACACTATTACTTATTCAATTTAATATTCAGTTAATATTCAATAACACCTACATTTGCACATGGACTTCCTGGTGGCTCAGTGGTATAGAACCCACCTGCCAATGTAGAAGATGGGTTCAATCCCTGGGTTGGAAAGATCCGCTGAAGGAGGAAATGGCAACTCACTCCAGTATTCTTGGGAAAATCCATGGACAGACAAGACTGGCAGGCTGCATTTCACAGGGTTGCAAAAGAATTGGACACAACTTAACAATTAAACAACATTTGCACATAGTGTTCTCTCTTTTTAAAAAATTTATTTTTAATTAGAGGGTAATTACTTTACAATGTTGTGTTGGTTTCTGCTGTACAACAATGTGAATCAGCCATAAGTATACAAGTATCCCCTCCCTGGTGAACCTCCCTCCCACCCCCCTATTCCACCCCTCTAGGTCCTCACAGAGCACAGAGCTGATGCTCTCTTAAATCCTAACTAGGAAAAAAGCAGACTTGATAAATTATATTCCACATAAATAAAAGGTAGCGTTGTATTGTTAAAATATATAGGAAAAAATGTATTGTGAAAACATATGCTGAGATGTAGAAATATAGTATATACTGTAAATAAATATTTACAATAAAAATAAAATATAAAGTAAATACATAGATGTATATTTATGTTATATAGTTTATAAATAAATTATATACATATTGCATTACAGATTATTTTTTAAGTATTCACATATATTTTTAAAAATATTCTCTATAGATAATTAATTTGAAAATAAACAGTATTTGTTAGAATTATGAAAATAGTATGCATAAATTCTCCATACATATTACATTTTGATGCCAAAAAAGAACTTCTCTGTGCATCAGAGAATTGAATAATTTTGTCAAATCATTTATAATATTAACAATAAGAGTGTTAAATAAGAATGTTAACAGGAAAAATAAAATACTAGAGACTAGGTGTTTTATGAAGCACAAACATTAATTTCTCATATTCCTGGAGGCTGGGAAATCCAAGAACATGGTGTTGCAGATTCAGTGTCTGGTGAGGACCTTTGTCCTCATAGACCACTGTTTTCTCCCTGTAAAAGGGAGAAAGGGCAAGAGAGCTCTGAGGTCTTTTTATAAGGGTATTAATCCCAATAATACCTTCCAAAGACCCCACCTCCTAATACCATAGACTTGACTTGAGGGTTAGATTTCAACACAGGAATTAGAGGGAACAAACATTAAATCTGTAGTCCCCAGTTATTGCCCCTAAATCAATCTGATTAAAATATTTCTAGATAATTTATTTGAAAGCTACCTTTTGATTAAATCAATAACATTCTCAACAATTCCAAGACATAACTAATACATTAAAACATTTTCAGTGAGACTTCTTGTCTTTAATATCTCATGGTAATTTCCCCCTATTACTTAATTTCAATGATGAAAGTAGTTATATAACTCTAGGATTATGAAATGATGGTAGTTTATGTGTTTAAAATATTTCTGTGCAGCTTACTTACAAGCTGCTTTTTTTCCTCTTATCGGACAAATTATATTGGATCATTGGCCAATTTCTTTCCACTTAGCCTCCTGAATGATACTTTTACCATGAGTGACTATTTTACTATGATAATAGAGGCAATTATTAACAACAATGTTTATTATAAAATTAAAAGTGAAAATCAATGGTTGGCATGAGGTTAAGATGGTTATTCTGAAATTGCTAACTAAAATAATGACATTGGAGTAGGTATATTCTGAAATTCCCAGGGTCTATAGATATCACTAAATCATAATTGGGCAGTAACATATCTGATGTCACTAAAACCAACTGTGCAACATTCTAACTACACAAACACATTTCTAAGACCATGTGATAAGTTGCCACTTTGCCACTGCATTAATGTGGATATGGCCACTTAATTTTAGCTGGCAGCAGAGCTCAAGCATGGAGATGAGGGGTTGGGTCCACTCCAGCCTGAGCAGACTTCTTCAACTCTTGGCTAAAGACAACTCTTGGAACCTCCTTCTTGGAACCTCCTTGACTACAGAGGAGATTGTTTTGCCAAATCAAGGAGGATATACTGTCTCTGTGCTGCATCATTGTATAAAAAAGTTAAATTTTAAAGTATGATTGCTGTTTTCTTAGTTTGTAGTTAGTGGGACAGTGATCACTAATGTAAGAAAACTTGATAGCTAGTAGATCCTACCTTCTTATCTCTTTCTTCACTCCCTCCCTTAGACCTATCTTTGCAGCGGTCCCCAACCTTTTTGCCACCAGGGATCATTTCGTGGAAGACAATTTTTCCATGGACCAGAGCAAAAGAGGGATGGTTTAGGGATGATTCAAACACATTATATTTATTGTGCATGTTACTTCTTATTATGACATCAAATCCAAGCTCACATCATCAGGCATTAGATCCCAGGGGTTGGGGACCCCTGTTTTATAGAACTGCTGAAGAAAACTTTCTAAAATGTAAAGTTCAGCTTGACTGTTTACTTAAAATCCTTCAGTGACAACACAACCCTCTGTAAATCTCCCGACATATATAACTTTCAGGATGATATCTGAACTCCTTAGCCTAGCATTCTAGACCATTCAGGAACCAGGTCCTGCCTTCCCCATTTCCTATCACCTAGTCCCCCTACACATCATGTCAACAGTGGTAAATGCCTGTGAGGACTAGAAGATTCAAGGATCTTGTGCTTTTGTGCACATGCTGTTTCAGCACTCCCTGTACCCCTTTATCCATTCTGCTGACTCCTGCGGCCCTTTACAACTCAGAAAACCTGTCAAGAAGCTCTCTCAGACCTCCAGTGGGATGCAGATATCCCTTCCCCATGGTCCGATAAGACCAGTTCATTCCTCGTTCACAGGACTGTAGTCATGTGTTTTCCTTCTGAAGCCCCACACTCTGTAATCTCAGTGGGAACAGAATGGTGCCTCAGAGGAATACATTTTTTCAATGCCTAGCCCAGGACTTTGTACAAAAGGGGAAATCAGATATCAAATTAATGAAAAAAAATCAGTGGGTCTGCATTTAATGAGCTGGTTATCCTAACAGGTCGATGAGACCATGAATTTGCTTCAAATGACATTTTTATACAGTATCCAGTTATTTCTCCCCATCCCCATCCTCTCCCACTTCCTAAGTAGCCAGTGAGACAGCTAGTCAGAACAAGAGTGTCATCATTTGATTCTGAGGTAGAGCCTTTGTCTGGACAGACAACTACCTTCTAGTGGAAGCAACAGCCTCTGAAAGCTTGTCCTTAGCAAGTATGACAGAGGCTACCGTGCTTCCACGTCAACTCACCAACCAAATGGCTTCTTTTCTCCTCTCTTCTTTTCCTCTTCCCAAAGCAAACATCTAGACTGGTGGAAGTAGATCTTTTTAGGGCTGGAAAAGTATACACGAGCAGAAATCCACCAAGTTTTGCATACAATTTCAGGAGACTCACAGACTCTGAGTCAGTTTTCTTGCTGCTGCTGCTGCCGCTAAGTCGCTTCAGGCGTGTCCGACTCTGTGCAACCCCACAGACGGCAGCCCACTGGGCTCCGTCATCCCTGGGATTCTCCAGGCAAGAACACTGGAGTGGGTTGCCATTGCCTTCTCCAGTGCATGAAAGTGGAAAGTGAAAGTGAAGTTGCTCAGTCGTGTCCGACCCTCAGCAACCCCATGGACTGCTCCCCATGGAGCCTTCCAGGCTCCTCCATCCATGGGGTTTTCCAGGCCAGAGTACTGGACTGGGGTGCCATTGCTTCTCTTACCCAGGGCTAAAACCTTTCACTTAAAACCTTCCACTCTAGGTCCCCTCAGGACATGCCCCTCAATCATTCCTTTGTCCTCAAAATATGCAGTCCCTCCTCTTCCAAACTTTTGGAATACATGCTCTAAATCATAGTCTTTATTCTCTTCCTATTTCTTGTTCTAAACCCTACATAACATAGAAAATGGTACACAGTAGGCACTCAGTGTTAGCCAGTCCATGGAGGAGGCTTCTGCAAGCTGTCTTCTACGCTCCCTGTTATAGAGGAATTGCCCTCAGGGAGGAAATTGTCCTCTCAGTTTGTCATACTGTCCTTCACCTAGAAATGCCTTCAGTATCATCCCTGCCTTTCTGAAACTGGACTAATTTAAAAGCTCTCTCTCCAACTCTATCTCTTCCATAATTCTTTCCTTAACTTTTCCAATCCTCTTTCTTCTAAGAACTCCTGTTGAGCATGTAGTCTGTTCCAAATTGCTGATCTATTACTGTGACTATATTGCAATATATTGTTTTCATCTTAACGAGGAAGCCAGGCCAAAGTGATACTTTCTAGACCCAAAAGACAGTCTTTCTCAAAGACAAATTCCAGTCTCACTCTGAGGAGACAGAACCAGCCTGCAACACTCCAAGTGACATCAACCGTCTTGAAAGCTGAAGATATTCAATTCCCACTGCCACTTCTCTATGATATAATTGTGTACCTTCATAATACATATTTTATATGACATGTCTGTTAGCCTTTTCTCTTCAACAAAACCATAAGTTACCAGAGGGCAGGCAATCATTTACCCCCACTGGCAATTGTAACAGTTCTATCCAGCAAATTGTACCCTGATAACTCATTGAGAACTTTCAATTCAGGAGTTCTAACATCAAATGCTGATTCTTCTGGTGTGTTCATATGAGACCAAACTCAATGATTTTAAGCCAGAAAATTGTTTCCCTTATGTCGTTCACATAAAATAAGCAACGCTTTTCCCCACACCCTTCAAAGTATAGTGAAAGTGAAAGTGAAGTTGCTCAGTCGTGTCTGACTCTTTGCGACCCCATGGACTATAGCCCACCAGGCTCCTCCATCCATGGGATTCTCTAAGCAAGAGTACTGGAGTGGATTGCCATTTCCTTCTCCAGGGGTCTTCCTGACCCAGGGATTGAACGTTTTTGTCTCAATGGCGCATTTCAAACACTAGAAGTTTAGATACACTCTGGAGAAGATTAAAAACCTCAAACAATACCAAATGGGTTAGTAAAAGCTGTGTTGCAAGCAGTCCTACATCCAAAATCTCAGAGCAACTTTAAAAGAAAGTGTGCATGATATTATTTGCATGCTCTCTCTTCCACAGTTGGTTGCTGGATGAGCAGGATGATTTACTTTCCTGACCTCATTTTCTTATATTGTCATAAATTAAAATTCCAACTTGTTCTGGTAAACACTTTGGCACTGACTCTATGCTCACGCTAAGCCTCTTATTTCCTGCCCTGAGTTGAACTCCATCCTCCACCACAAAGCTCAGAGCTGAAAGCATAGAGCTCGGTGTTCTATCTGACAGACATTACCGCGGCTGTATGTGACCACAACTATAGCAAAAATAAAGTTAACACACTGATAGAACAGTGAGCAAATTTGAGGGAACATTCATGAAGCTTCAGATACCTCAGAGTTTACAATTAGGGTGCAGATATAATGTATGTTCAGATTCATTATATGAAAAGGAGATACATAAATACAGAAAACTATGACTTGGTGAATAATTTATTATCTTGCAAGAGTCTATGTAAACGAAGTCTTTTTCTGTCCTACAGTGACCAAAAATGAAGAAGTAAAAATAATTATGGTGAAACACTACAGAATAGGTTTAGATGAAAAATATGAAGTAACCAAAAAGTGGTCTTTGAATGATCTGCAGATGATCGATGGAAAAGAAGCAGATACAGTAAGTGTTATGTTTTGTAAGGGAGCTATGGAATTAGTATGCTGGAGATCTTAATGGTCAATATCCTACTTCATACATTTTTGACATATACTGAGTGTTAAGATGACATATTGTTCTTAAGTAGTACAATTTAATCTACTGGGATGATCTACTGGTTTGTTTTTTCTGTTTCTATGAGTTTAAATTTGAATTTTGTCTATTAGATTTAAAAGCGTCTTTCCCAAGTGCTTCCTAACAGGTAAAACAAAATCTTCTGTCTGTTTTGAAACTTTAAATATCTGACACTTTCACACCACTCTCTTCCCATCCCAACTTCCTCCACAAGTTGTGGGAATTCCTTTCCTCACCTTCTTCAGATTTTACTGCCAGTTAGCCACTTGATCCTCCAGAAGGACTGATAACTCTAGGAAATCCTACAGCCTCAGTGTTGAAAGTAGAGAAAGAGTGTGTAATCTCTCGTGTGACCACTTGAAAGTGGTTCTCCCAGTCTCTCCTTAAATTCTACTGATGGAAAACTCATTACCACATGAAGAAGTCCATTCTATTTCTGAATTGCCATCCTTTATCTTTACATGTCCTACTTATGTTTTATTATTTTTTTATATTTATTTGGCTGTGCCAGGTCTTAGTTGCAGCATGTGGGATCTAGCTCCCTAACCAGGGATGGAACCTGGGCCCCCTGTGTTGGGAGCATGGAGTCTTAGCCACTGGACCACCAGGGAAGAAGTCCCTCCTACTTATATCTAACCCAAATCTGCTTCGCTATGACATCTACCCATCAGTTCTAGTTTTTCCATTTGGTATAACCAGAACAAACCAAACCCTGCTTTCACATAGCAGCCTTTCCAATATTTGAAGACAACTATAAGGTTCCCTCAAGTTTTCTCTTTTCTGGGTTAAATGTAACCATTCATTCTTTAAATGATGTTCCTATGAAAATTAAATAAGATAATATGACAGGACCATACAAACACTAAGAGGGAATAGCACTGTTGTTATTTTATGCAGTGACATTGCTACAACACCTTCCACTATGCTATTTTCTCTCCTCTGAAATGCTTGTTTCTCCAGAATTAAATACAATACTTTGGAGTTAGTGTGACCTGTTTATAATTCCTTTGATCTGAATTCTTATTTCTATTAAACACTCAACTGAGCCCTCAGATCTTTTGGGCATGAATTGCCTTTTAACCTGATCTGTCCGTGGGGTCGTGAAGAGTCGGACACGACTGAGCGACTTCACTTTCACTTTTCACTTTCATGCATTGGAGAAGGAAATGGCAACCCACTCCAGTGTTCTTGCCTGGAGAATCCCAGGGATGGGGGAGCCTGGTGGGTTGCCATCTATGGGGTCGCACAGAGTCGGACACGACTGAAGCAACTTAGCAGCAGGAGCAGCAGCCATACCCTCTATGTACCTAGGATAAAATGTAAATAAAGGCCCTTGATCATCTGGCTCCTTTATCTCTGGTTGTTCTCCCTAAAACTTTATACGGTGAAAGTACTTAACTACTGACTCTCAGGGCTTAGAATGCCAGTCACCTCCATCCCTCACCCCATTCTTAGATTCTCCTTGAAGGAAAGTCCTACTCATGTCCCCCAACCCTACAGCCCCATTGCATTATGGATGTAAATAATCCAACAAACTGCAGTTGTTGGCTTACTCTGTCTCCCCTCTGAATAAAAAACTGCAACCCTTACTTTTCATCTTTTATTATAGCCTTCTGTCTAACAGATATTAGGGACTCAAATGCTTCTGTTATTGTTGGATGAATTAGAATTTAAGCTCACTTATTCTTTATCCTATTCAATGTCATACTGTTAGTTTTGTCTATTGTTCCTTCCTATCAAATCTTCTAATATTTTGATTCATTAACATTCACTGTAGTATGGTGAAGATTTAATTTGAACACCATTTAGCACTTCATTCAAGTCAATAATAAAAATGATGAAGCAGGTAGACCTAAATATACCTTTGGGTAACTGATAGGTTATCATGACTACTACTATTATTACCATTACTACTAGTATTGCTACATGCTACCATCTCACACTTAGTAAACAGTTATCAGATGACAAGGACCAAAAAAGTTCTTTCTAGACATAATTTCATATAATTGTCACAACCCATGAATTAGATTCTAGCATTACTCCTGATTTACAGATGAAGAACATGAGACATTAAGAGATTGACTGACTTGCCCAAGGTCAAATAACTACTTTAGTGATGGAGGTAGATTTTACCTCCAAATCTATTAATTCATCTTCTTTGGACTTGTTGTTTACCATTTACACAAATTTTTATATTTGTTCATTCACTGAAAATTTATGGTATATTAGGTCTTGCTAGGCTCTGATGATAAGTGGTAAGTTAGATGGACATAATCACTTAATTCTGCCTCACTTATCTAGTCTGAATATCTAAATTTTACCCTTAAGATCTTTACTGAAATCAATATATTGTCTGCTGTTATCTTCCAGGAATCCTGTTTTTAAAATTTGGTATATTTGACAGGACTTCTTGGTGAAAGTATGCTGGATTTCATTACTTTCTTTCCTAGGTAATCACATAGCATTTTTTTCTGGCAAGACATTCTACCTAAACATTCAACACTTTAGGAAATAAATATTTTTGGCATGTCAACATGCTGGAACATTACATGGCCATTAAAAATCATGTTTCCAAAAGAATACCTCAGAACACAATTGCTCATCATTTCATCTCTATGTTGTTGATTCTTCCCTTTCACATTTGAAGATCATTATCTTTCATAGTGAACTAGACAGATACAAAAGAGAAGTTGAGTATTTATAATTTTCTCATCTCTTCAGGACCTAATACTATACAAAACTTTTCTATCAGTTCAGTTCAGTCGCTCAGTTGTGTCCGACTCTTTGCGACCCCATGAATCGCAGCGCACCAGGCCTCCCTGTTCATTACCATCTCTCGGACTTTTCTATAGTATTATCTTATTTCACATATTTAATCTATCATAGTATCAAACATTTGAAAGCTGAACCTCAAATTTTAACACAAAAATATATAGATGTGTGTATATGCATATATGAAGCTAACCAGTACTTTAGCAATAACTATCTCTGTGTGATAAAATTATTATAATTTTTAAATTATTATCTTCTTTCTACTTTTATATATGTACCAAAAGTTCTGTGTTGCATTGAATTTTATCAGAAATCAATGTCAACTTCATTAATATATAGTTTTAGGAATTAACCATTCCCATTTCTTTTTTTTTTTTGACCATTTTCTTCTTTTGTTGTAAGTTCTCAAATATTTACTGATGTCACAAATATTTTCTACAAGCTTGGTCAGTACCCAGGAATGTATTAATCAAGCCTGTCAACTCAGATACACTGGAAGCAGCTAACTCTGCTCTATTTTATCCTCACCTTTCTGGCATTTAATTTCATCTCTATGTTGTTGATTCTTCCCTTTCACATTTGAAGATCATTATCTTTCATAGTGAACTAGATAGATACAAAAGAGAAGTTGAGTATTTCTAATTTTCTCATCTCTTCAGGACCGAAAATATTAAACTGTCAGAAGAAAACCTGTACTATCCAAAGTGTAATTCTTTTAAATATTTCTTTCCTGTGGATGAAGTTAAAATATCTCCATTGTTCTGGGAATTTCCACTTCTCTTCCCTCTTGTAACTGAATCCTCAAGAGTCAGCATTTATTATATTTTTCTCAATAGCAATGATACAGTTTTAAAGAGAGCTATTTCAAGCCAGAAAGTTGTCAACTTTAATATGGAGTGGAATTGAAACTGAAGCCAATTTATATTGCAGGAATCAAAATGATGGGGGACTTGGAGACTGTCATGGTGTACCAGGAGAGGGGATGATGTAGCAAGAAATGGGGCTGGGCTGATTGAGAGCTTGGTTCTCATCTTGGCTCTGCCAATAACTACATGTGTGACCTGGGCTTTAACCCTCTGGAAACTATGATTCACATTTACAGTACATTATATTATAATCTATTATAAACAAGAGATTACAGAATGAACTATGAGATTCCCTTTTAGCTCTATCAAAAGCAAGAAAGAGAGAAAGGGGAAGAGGGAGAGAGGAAGGAAGGAAGGAAGCAGGGAAGGAGAGGGAGGGAGGGATGGACAGATGTGTATTCTATGTTCATGCCTGCTTAGGCTTCAGTTATTAGGCAAATGGAAAAACTTAATCCTCTCCAAGTATTTCAAAAACATAAAGCATATTTTCTACATGACAAGGAGCAAATGGTTCTGTGGGGAAACTACATAAGTGTGATTAGTATCTGGTGATGGAATGGGTGTGATTTCCTTTCACTGAGATTCTCTACACAATTATATTTCAACTGGCAATTATGACAGTTAGGAAACATTTTTCCAGGTGTGAGTTGGGGAAATGCACTTAAAATCATATCACTCTTGTACATTCTTTAAATATTGCTTTGTTTTTAAAAAATTGTAATAGTGCAAAGCAAGGTGGTATTACCACCATTGTCAATCTCTGGCAGCAGATCTGGGAAAGGGAACTATCATTCATTAAGCTCATTAAGCTCCCTCCTAATGTCACAGGTTATATGATTAACCTCATGTAAACTTCATAGCAACCCTATCTAAAAGTGAAGGCCAAATCTGATAAGGATCTTGCCCATGGTTATATCAGTGTCAAAACAGTGATCTAACTTCAAAACCCTTGTTCTTTTTCCTGCCTGCTGCAAGAATTTTCCTATTAAAAAAAATGCAATATATAAATTGTTTATAAACTTTACACACTATACAGTAACAAATTATTAATACTGTTGTTTGGTTTTGTCTCTCTCTGCCTCCTTATCATTTAGGACAATGTTTACCTCCACTTCTCTTTTTCCCTTGTGGCTCAATTAGTAAAGAATTCACCTGCAATGCACAAGACCTGGGTTCAATCTCCAGGTTGGGAAGATACCCTGGAGAAGGGAACAGCTACTCAATCCAGTATTCTGGCCTGGAGAATTCCATGAAATGTATAGTCCATGGGGTCCCAAAGAGTCGGACATGACTGAGAGAACTTCACTTTCACTTCACTTTCAGCTCAGTTCAACACGTGTTTGTTGAGAATTTCATTGTTGCCATGGATAAGCACCAGGATCACAAAAGATAAATGATTCAAAAACTCTGCCCTCAAGGAGAGTTAGAAGTTAGGCAGATAATGAATTTGAAAGCATTTTATAAATTGAAAAAGCACTTCATAAATGCAAGGCATTGTTATTACTACCATTAGTAACAGTAGCAGTTGTTATTATTTTACCATGTAGACCTAGATCAGATATGATGCCTGCTTTTTCCCAAAACATCTCCACTAGAAGTACAGAGCCTAACTCAGTCCAATGAGTCAGTGTCAAATTGTCAGTTTCAGTCAAATGATTGAATGATCCTTGTCATTAACTTTAAAAGTAATTCCTTGCTATTAACTTCAAAGCCAGCAAGTTGGTGACCTGCCTACCTGCTGCCTTCCTGCTAAGTCACTCCAGTTGTTTCCGACTCTGTGCAACCCTATGGACTGTAGCCTGCTAGGCTCCTCTGTCCATGGGATTCCCTAGGTAAGAATACTGGAGTGGGTTGCCATTTCCTGCTCCAGAGGATCTTCCTGACCCAGGGATCAAACCGCGTCTCTTGCATCTCCTGCATTCACAGGCAGGCTCTTTACCACTAGCACCACCTGGAAAGTTAGAGACTTAGCAAATATGCATGCATGTATGCCAAATGCTGATTCTGTATTTCCCCCTTCTACCACTGAAATAGCAATACCACTGAATTTGCTAGTTGAAAAAAGGTTTCTCCTTTTCTCTCCTGTAGAAGTCTGCTAAGTGGGTTTATTCTCCATCCCCTCCATCCTCTCCAATTCACTACCCTAGAAAGACTTGATAACTACTCATTCTAACATAAGTTTTATTTGCATATTGAAAAATCAAAGATGCTTCAAAATGATCTTTCTTATTGTTATTCTTTTTAGAAGCAATATGTTTGAACCAGGTAGCTTTGGAAAGCTCATTATGTTTGATATCTTACAATCAATAAGCATACAAAAGAATATGAGAGAATCCAGGAAATCTAGCTACTTTCTTAGCTACAAACAAAATCTTGGCTCTCTTTTTCTTCTAGGACAATCCATTCTTTGATCTGCACTTCAAGAAAGTGTACAGTTTGGAAGCATATAGTTGTGCTTCGAAATATGCCTTTGCTCGGACTGTAAACAAGCTGAATCATGCATACCTCAAGAAGGACTTACAGATTGTGAACTTTGATTCTACTTACATTAATGATGATTCCATTTGGTCCTCCAACAACAAGGATTGCTTGGTCCTTATGAGAATATGCTTTTATGCCTTCAATTTAGTGTGCTTGTCCCTGTGTCCTCTGCCACTCTGAATACATATACTATGTTCCTTCATCAGTGTTCTATGAAAATGATTCCCTAAGTAAATATTGATAGTCATAATTTTGTTTTTTCCCTTTATCGGTGAATATTATTTATATGAAAATAAAGTGATGCTTTGTGAATTGCCGTGAAATGTGCTTTAATGCAGTCATTCAATATTTGGGACTCTTGCCTATATGTTCTTTGGTAACTTTGGAAGGAGTTAGATGGTTTTGCCTAAATTAGTATTCTACGAAGGGGTATCAAGAAGTATCTTGAAAGGCCAAAATAAGTAGAAATGCATTCCATGTTCATGGATAAGAAGATTTAATATTTTCAAGATGTCAATACTACCCCAAGCAACCTGCAGATCAGTATAATCCCTATCAAAATTCAATGATTTTTTTTTCAGAAATGGAAAAGTCAATCCTCAAATTCATATGGAGTTACAAGGGGCCCAATATATCGAAACAATTTTGAAAAAAAAGTACAAAGTTAGAGGACTTACCTCTCCCAGTTTCAAAACTTGCTACAAAGGTACAGTGATCAAAGCAATCTTCTTACTGGCATAAGGACAGATATATAGACCAATGGAACAGAACTGAGAGTTCAGAAAAACGCTTACATCCATGGTCAACTGAATTTTGACTAGGGTATCAAGTTCATTCAAAAGATAAAAAAAAAAATCTCTTCAACAAATGGTGCTAGGGCAAAAGTGGATATCTACATGCAAAAGAAAGAAACTAAACTCCTATCTTACACTTTAAATATCCCTAAAATGGATTAAAGATTTGACTGTAAAACATGAGAGCATAAAAATTCTAGAAGAAAACATAGGAGTAAAACTTTAGAACCTTGGATTTAGCAATGGATTTTATGACATCAAAATGAACAACAAAAGAAAACAGATAAATTGAACTTCAACAGAGTTCCTTCTGCATTAAAGAACATTACTAAGAAAGTGAAAAACAAACATACAGAATGAAGGAAAATATTTACAAGTTATATATCTGATAAGGATCTAACACAAAGAACTCCTACAACTCAGTAACAAAAAGAGAAATAACCCAATTTAAAAACAGACAGGAAACTCGAATAGATATTTCTGCAAAGAGGTTGTACAATAAGCACAAGAAAAAAAACTCAGCATTATTATTCATTAGAGAAATGTAAATAAAAACCAAAATGAGATACCACTTCACTACTACTAGAATGGCTATTTAAGAAAAATACAGAAAACAAGAAGTGTTGGGAAAGGTGTGGAGAAATTGAAATTCTCTTACATTGCTTGTGCGAATGTAAAATGCTATAGCCATGGTGGAAAACACTTTACCTATTCCTCAAAAAGCAAAATACATAATTACTAAACAACCCAGCAATTTTCCTCCTAGTTATATACCCAGAGGAATTGAAAGCAGGGATTTGAATAGATGTCTCTACACCAGTGTTCATTGCAGCATTATTCACAGTAGCCAAAAGATGAAAACAACCCAAGTGTCTATCAACAAATGAATGGATAAACAAAATGTGGTATATTCATACAGTGGATTATTATTTTGCCATACAACCTGGATGAATACTGAAAATATATGAACTGAAATAAGCCAGTCACAAAATGACATATATTACATGATTCCACTTATATGAAATACCTAGAATCGGCAAAATTAGAGACAGAAATTAGATTAGAGATTGCCAGGGGCTGGGAGAAGAAGGAATGGGATGTTACTGCTGAATAGTTATAGCGTTTCTTTTTGTGATGATGAAAAAGTTTTGAAGATAGATGGTGGTAATGATTACACAACATTATAAATGTAGTTAATGTTGCTGAATTATACATTTTTAAATGGTTAAAATGGCTAATTTAGTGTTATAAATATACTTTAGTTTTTAAAAATAACAATGTAACATGCTAAAAAATCCAATTATATACTCTAAATGGGTGGGTTGTATGGTGTGTGAATTACACATCAATAAAACTGTTAAAAAAAAAAAAAAAGAGCTACCTTAAGTCTACTAGAAGAAAACACGGAGAAGGCAATGGCATCCCACTCCAGTACTCTTGCCTGGAAACTCCCATGGACGGAGGAGCCTGGTAGGCTGCAGTCCATGGGGTCGCTCAGTCAGACACGACTGAGCGACTTCACTTTCACTTTTCACTTTCATGCATTGGAGAAGGAAAAGGCAACCCACTCCAGTGTTCTTGCCTGGAGAATCCCAGTGATGGGGGAGCCTGGTGGGCTGTCATCTATGGGGTCGCAGAGAGTCGGACATGACTGAAGCGACTTAGCAGCAGCAGCAGCAGAAGAAAGAAAACATGGGTGAGTTTTTTTTATAAACTAAGAGTGGGGAAAACTCCTAGCTATCAGTCAAATTCAGGAAAAGAAAAAAATGATTAACTACATAAATCAAAACCACAATGAGATGTCACTTCCCACCAGTTAGGATGACTATCAAAAAGACAAGAAAGAGCAAGTGTTGAGGAGGATGTGAAGAAAAGGTAACCCTCATGCACTGTTGGTGGGAATGTAAATTTGTGCAAACATTACGGAAGTTTCTCAAAAAGCTAAAAATATAACCAACATATGATCCAGCAATTCCACTTCTGGACATTTAAATACCAAGAAAATGAAAACATGATCACAAAAAGATATAGATACCCTCATGTTCAATGCAGCATTATTTACAATAGTCAAGATATGAAAACAACTATCAATAAATGAATGGATAAAGAAAATGTGACATACATGCACGCGCACAACACAAAAATGGAATATTATTCATGTAAAAAAAGAGATGAAATCTTGCCATTTGCTACAACATGGATGGTTCTCAAGGGCATTATTCTAACTGAAATAAATCAGACACAGAAAGACAGATATCAGATGATCTCTCATATGCAGAATCTTAAAAAGGAGATACAGATAACAGATTGATGGTTGCCAGTGGTGTAGAGTGGCTGGTAGTGGGAGAAATGGGTGAAGGGGGTCAAAAGTAAAAAGAAAAAATAATTACAATAAAGCAAATAAAAATGAAAAGTTTATAAAACAAGATCAGTTTCCTGAGTTAGGTAAAGGGAAGGAAAACAAAGGGAAAAAATTTAAGGTATGTGTGAAAGTGAAAGTGTTAGTTGCTGCTCATTTGTGTCCGACTCTTTTGAGACCCCATTTTGTACAATTTCTTGCCTTAATTGACTTTTTCAATTATCTGGAGAGTTGTGAGGAAAGGATCTATCCCAGGCACCTCTTTGGCTTGTATATAGCTGTCTTCTCCTGGTGTCTTCAAATGATCATCCCTCTTTGCAAGTGACTCCATCCAAATTTCCTCTTTTTATGAAGATAACAGTCACATTGGGTTAGAGCCCACATTAATGACCTCATTTTAATTTGATTACCTCTATGAAGAGTTTGGAGAAGGCAATGGCACCCCACTCCAGTACTCTTGCCTGGAAAATCCCATGGATGGAGGAGCCTGGTAGGCTGCAGTCCATGGGGTCGCTAAGAGTCAGACATGACTGAGTGACTTCACTTTGACTTTTCACTTTCATGCATTGAAGAAGGAAATAGCAACCCACTCCAGTGTTCTTGCCTAGAGAATCCCAGGGATGTGGGAGCCTAGTGGGCTGCCGTCTATGGGGTTGCACAGGATCGGACATGACTGAAGTGACTTAGCAGCAGCAGCAGTATGAACAGTTTGGTCTTCCCTGGTGGTTCAGATGGTAAAACGTTTGCCGCAATGCCAGAAACCCGGGTTCGATCCCTAGGTTGGAAGATCCTCTGGAGAAGGGAATGGCAATCCACTCCAGTATTCTTGCCTGGAAAATCCCACGGACAGAAGACCCTGGTAGGCTACAGTCCATGGGGTCGCAAAGAGTCAGACATGACTGAGCAACTTCACTTATGAAGAGTTTATCTCCAAGTAAGTCACTTTCTGAGATACTGGGGGTTAGAACTTCAACACATGAATTGGAGAAGGTGGGAGGAGTCTGGGTCACAATTCAACCCGTAATACTGAGATGACTGGAATACACCTAAGGGGACATGACAACTAAATGCAGTGGAAACTACAACAGAAAAAGAGTATTGGTGGGAAATGGAAGAAATCTAAATCATATCTGTCATTTAGTTAGTGATATTATACTAAAGTACATGTCTTAATTTGATAATTGGCCACGGTTATGCAAGATATTGGCTTTGGGAAAAAATGGGAAATGAGTGTATGTGAGTTCTCTCTACTATCTTTGCAATTGCTCTGTACGATTAAATTAAAAAATATATCAAGATGTATTTGAGTTGCTTTCTGTGAAATAACTAAAAGATAAAGAAAAATCATCATACAGAGATAGTACCAAACTGGGAGAAAAATGAGTTAGCTGCATCTCACTCCCTGAAACTAACTCACCTGTTTAGTTGTGTTTAAAATGGGAAATGACCAATAGTTAGGACAACAGGTAAAAATGCCTTTTATCAAAGTAGGGAGTTCAAATGATAATATGCTTAAAAAATCTCCATCCTATGCCAAGTCTTGCTTTGCCCTCTCCAACTAACAAAAAACTATCCATGTAGCTCATGTGTTTGCTTCTCAGGTAAAAAGTTCAGAATGTAGTCAACAAAAGTGACCACTTCCTATATTGGAGTGATCTCCTTAATGATCTCTTTAAAGAGAGACTAAAATTGGCCTTATGTTTGGATTATACACTGGAGGCACAAAAGATTTGTGTATGTCTTTTCTTGACATGTTATTCTTACTAAAGAAATCAAACTTTTTAGTTTCCATTCAGTTCAGTTTCAGTTCAGTCACTCAGTTGTGTTCAACTCTTTCTGACCCCATGGACCACACCACGCCAGGCCTCTCTGTTCATGACCAACTCCTGAAGCCTGCTCAAACTCATCTCCATTGAGTCGGTGATGCCATCCAACCATCTCATCCTCTGTCATCCCCTTTTCCTCCTGCCCTCAATCTTTCCCAGCAACAGGGTCTTTTCAAATGAGTCAGCTCTTCACATCAGGTGGCCAAAGTATTGGAGTTTCAGCTTCAGCATCAGTCCTTCCAATGAACACTCAGGACTGATCTCCTTTAGGATGGACTGGTCGGATCTCCTTGCAGTCCAAGGGACTCTCAAGAGTCTTCTCCAACACCACAGTTCAAAAGCATCACTTCTTTGGTGCTCAGCTTTCTTCACAGTCCAACTCTCAAATCCATACATGACCACTGGAAAAACCACAACCTTGATGAGATGGATCTTTGTTGACAAAGTAATGTCTCTGCTTTTTAATATGCTGTCTAGGTTGGTCATAACTTTCCTTCCAAGGAGTAAACATCTTTTAATTTCATGCTGCAGTCACCATCTGCAGGGAATTTGGAGCCCAAAAAAATAAAGTCTGACACTGTTTCCATTGTTTCCCCATCTATTTGCCATGAAGTGATGGGACCAGATGCCATGATCTTCGTTTTCTAATGTTGAGCTTTAAGCCACCTTTTTCTCTCTCCTCTTTCACTTTCAAGAGGTTCTTTAGTTCTTCTTCACTTTCTGCCATAAGGGTGGTGTCATCTGCATATCTGAGGTTATTGATATTTCTCCTGACAGCCTTGATTCCAGCTTGTGCTTCTTCCAGCCCAGCGTTTCTCATGATGTACTCTGCATAGAAGTTAAATAAGCAGGGTGACAATATATAGCCTTGACGGACTCCTTTTCCTATTTGGAACCAGTCTGTTGTTCCATGTCCATTTCTAACTGTTGCTTCCTGGCCTGCATATGGGCTTCTCAAGAAGCAGGTCAGGTGGTCTGGTATTCCCACCTCTTTCAGAATTTTCCACGGTTTATTGTGATCCACACAGTCAAAGGCTTTGGCATAGTCAATAAAGCAGAAATAGATCTTTTTCTGGAACTCTCTTGCTTCTTTGATGATCCAGTGAATATTGGCAATTTGATCTCTGGTTCCTCTGCCTTTTCTAAAACCAGCTTGAACATCTGGAAGTTCACGGTTCATGTATTGCTGAAGCCTGGCTTGGAGAATTTTGAGCATTACTTTACTAGCCTGTGAGATGAGTGCAATTGTGTGGTAGTTTGAGCATTATTTGGCATTGCCTTTCTTTGGGATTGGAATGAAACTGACCTTTTCCAGTCCTGTGGCCACTGCTGAGTTTTCCAAATTTGTTGGTATATTGAGTGCAGCACATTCACAGCATCATCTTTTAGGATTTGAAATAGTTCAACTGGAATTCCAACACCTCCACTAGTTTTGTTCATAGTGATGCTTCCTAAGGCCCATTTGACTTCACATTCCAGGATGTTGGGCTCTAGGTGAGTGATCACACCATCGTGATTAAGTCGGTTGCGAAGATCTTTTTGTACAGCTCTTCCATGTATTCTTGCCATTTCCTCTTAATATCTTCTGCTTCGGTTAGGTCCATACCATTTCTGTCCTTTCTTGAACCCATCTTTGCATGAATGTTCCCTTGATATCTCTAGTTTTCTTGAGATCTCTAGTCTTTCCCACTCTGTTGTTTTCCTCTATTTCTTTGCACTGATCACTGAGGAAGGCTTTCTTATCTCTCCTTGCTGTTCTTTGGAACTCTGCATTCAAATGGGAATATGTTTCTTTTTCTCCTTTGCTTTTCATTTCTCTTCTTTTCACAGCTATTTGTAAGGCCTCCCCAGACAGCCATTTTGCTTCTTTTGCATTTCTTTTTCTTGGGGATGGTCTTGATCCCTGTCTCCTGTACAATGTCTTGAACCTCTGCCCATAGTTCATCAGGCACTCTGTCTATCAGATCTAGTCCCTTAAACCTATTTCTCACTTCTACTGTATAATCATAAGGGGTTTGATTTAGGTCATACTTGAATGGACTACTGGTTTTCCCTGCTTTCTTCATTTTAAGTCTGAATTTGGCAGTAAGGAGTTCATGATCTAAGCCACAGTTAGCTCCCAGTCTTGTTTTTGCTGACTGCGGAGAGCTTCTCCATCTTTGGCTGCAAAGAATTTAATCAATCTGATTTCTGTGTTGGCCATCTGGTGATGTCCATGTGTAGAGTCTTCTCTTGTGTTGTTGGAAGAGGGTGTTTGCTATGACCAGTGTGTTCTCTTGGCAAAACTCCGTTAGCCTTTGCCCTGCTTCATTTCATACTCCAAGGCCAAATTTGCCTGCTACTCCAGATGTTTCTTGACTTCCGACTTTTGCATTCCAGTCCCCTATACTGAAAAAGACATCTTTTTTGGGTGTTAGTTCTCAAAGTTCTTGTAGATCTTCATAGAACCATTCAATTTCAGCTTCTTCAGCATTACTGGTAGGGGCATAGAATTGGATTACCGTGATATTGAATGGTTTGCCTTGGAAACGAACAGAGATCATTCTGTCGATTTAGAGACTGCATCCAAGTACTGCATTTTGGACTTGTTGACTATGATGGCTACTCCATTTCTTCTAAGGGATTCTTGCCCACAGTAGTAGATATAATGGTCATCTGAGTTAAATTCACCCATTCCAGTCCATTTTAGTTCACTGATTCCTAAAATGTCGACGTTCACTCTTGCCATCTCCTGTTTGACCACTTCCAATTGCCTTGATTCATGGACCTAACATTCCAGGTTCCTATGCAATGTTGCTCTTTATGGATTTGGACCTTGCTTCTATCATCAGTCACATCCACAACTGGGTATTGTTTTCACTTTGGCTCCATCTCTTCATTTTTTCTGGAGTTACTTCTCCACTGATCTCCAGTAGCATATTGGACACCTACCGACCTGGGGAGTTTATCTTTCAGTGTCCTATCATTTTACCTTTTCATACTGTTCATGGGGTTCTCAAGGCAAGAATACTGAAGCGGTTTGCCATTCCCTTTTCCAGTGGGCCACATTTTGTCAGAACTCTCCACCAAGACCCATCTGTCTCTGGTGGCCCTACACAGCATGGCTTAGTTTCTTTGAGTTAGAGAAGGCTGTGGTCCATGTGATTAGATTAGTTAGTTTCCTATAACTGTGGTTTCAGTCTGTCTGCCTTCTGATGCCCTCTCTCAGTGCCTACCGTCTTACTGGGGTTTCTCTGGACATGGGGTGTCTCTTCATAGCTGCTCTAGCGAAGTGCAGCTGCTGCCCCTTACCTTGGACATGGGGCATTGTCTCAAGGCTGCCACTACTGACCTTGGATATAGGGTATCTCCTTTGGGCCGCTCGCTGCTCCAGTGCCGTGCAGCAGCCTTTTTAGGTACTTACTGAAAATTGGATCACATTACCATTATGTTATGTTTCTTCTCTCTCTGCCTTTGCCTTCTCTTTTTTCCCCCTATTCTTTTAAAGTTTAATTCATCTTCAAGCCAAAATGTCTTTAATTCTCTAGACTCTGTCTTGTATTTTTTCTTTATTCCTCTTTTACCTAAGCTACTGCAGTTTGACATTCCTAGCACCTAGTTGCCAATACTAGCAGAATCATGCATCCAGGCATTCAGGTTGTATACCACACAAAAGGATCGTATCTAAAAGATAAACCTTGAAAAACTTAATTGAGATGACAATTTACAGGTGAAATCCATAATCTGAGGCCATTCAGTTGTGGAATGACTGGGGAGACCTCCCTCCTTCATGAACTCCTGTCTGCACTCATGGAGAGCACCAGTGAACTAGCATGCTGCTGCTGCTGCTAAGTCGTTTCAGTCGTGTCCGACTCTGTGCGACCCCATAGATGGCAGCCCACCAGGCTCCCCCGTCCCTGGGATTCTCCAGGCAAGAACACTGGAGCGAGTTGCCATTTCCTTCTCCAATGCATGAAAGTGAGAAGTGAAAGTGAAGTCACTCAGTCGTGTCCGACTCTTAGCGACCCCATGGACTGCAGCCCACCAGGCTCCTCCGTCCATAGGATTTTCCAGGCAAGAGTACTGGAGTGGGGTGCCATTGCCTTCTCCAGTGAACTAGCATACACTCTAACAGTTGTCCACACTCTCACTTGACTACAGTCTGAGCATTTCTTTGTATCGGCTTCCTATTTTCACAAAATGACATGTAACAAACAGCTCTGAGTGGCTTATAAACAACAAGCTTTTAGCTCTTGCTCATGCATCTTTGGAGAGGGCAATGGCAACCGACTCCAGTACTCTTGCCTGGCAAATCCCAGGGATGGAGGAGCCTGGTAGGCTGCAGTCCATGGGGTCGCTAGGAGTCAGACACGACTGAAGCGACTTAGCAGCAGCAGCAGCAGCATGCATGCATCTTTAGGTTTGCTGGAATATGGTTGATCTAGGCTGAGCTGACCTGGGCTGGACTGTGCTGGGCTAGGCTCCAAGCTTCAGATTGAATTCAGGTTTGCTCCACATCTCTCTTCCACCTTTAACCAGTTACTACTCAAATTCATCATTCTTATGGTCAAATACAGGAACACAAAGGGCAAATCCAACCGTGCAAGCATATTTCAAAGTAAGTCACTACGTCAAGTCCAAAGGCAAAGTGCAGGGAAGTAGATTCCATGCACCGTGAGGTCTTATCAAGGAAGTGAATGTGTAATAGGAACACAAGGGAATGATAGAGACCAACAACTCAGTCTGTTAACAGCAAACTCCTCATGTTGCTTTTCTTGCTCCCCTGCCGCTCTCGGAAGTCGGAGCCCTCTGACGTTGTCTCCTCACCTAGATGGAGTTGGGAGTTTGGCTGTCTGCCTGGGCTCTGGAAATCTCCCTTAGGGGGAGTTATTCAGTTTGTGTAGTAACATACTGCTGATTTTTTTTAAACTTTAAAAAAGGCATGCTTCTTTAAAATTCATATCAAGGTACTGCATAAGCAAGGAATTGACAGCCCCACAGAGGGGATATGTCCAGAGTCACCAGCTTTCATTCCAATGTCCTCAATTGTATATTTATTAGTCAACCATAAAAGAGAATGAAATATTGCCATTTGCAGCAACATTGATGGGCCTAGAGAATACTATACTAAGTAAATTAGAAAAAGACAAATACTATATCACTTGTATGTAGAATCTAAAAAAATAATACAAATGAATCTATGTATAAAACAGAAACAAACTCAGACATTGAAAAAATTTATGGTTACCAAAGGGAAAAGGGAGAAAGGGAGGAAAAAATCAGAAGTGTGGGATTAACAGAAACAAACTACTATACATAAAACAGATTAGCAATAAGGATTTACTCTATAGCACAGGGGACTATACTCAAAATCTTGTAATAAACTACAATGGGAAATAATCCAAAGAGATATGTACACACACACACATACATATATATGAAAAAAAAAAATTCAGTTCCTTGTAGCACATAGTAGCAAACATCTGCCCTAACAGATGTCTTATAAATATAAAAATGAGATGTTTAGTAGACCATATTTTTTTTTTGTAACAAAGAGAACTTTTAAGCAAGTAGCAAATGTGTCTATGACCCATAAGCCCACTGACTCGTTGACCATGAAGTCTGGTTGTGGGAGAAGCTTGCGAGCTTTCAGCCTGGGCATAAGCAGAGCCCAGTACTGACAAAGGAGAACTGATGGAACACAGACTACTATTTTTCCACAGCCTCGGAGAAAAGCTTATTCATGAGCAAGGAGCAATCATTCGTCCCTTCTTGGGGAAATTTGAGCCAAGAAATTATAAATTCATTATTTCCCAGATACTATAGGGATGCTTAAAAACAATTTTTAAAAATCTTATGTAATATCTTTTAATCGTCTCATTCTCTACCCCTAAAATCCTATTTAAAGAAAACGTCACTGCTAGTAGCATGGTGATTGTCAGAGACCGGGAGAGGGGAAATGAGGATTTATTGTTGAACGAGTTTCGGTTTTGCAAGTTTTAATATTTTGTCTGAAGATTCTAGGGAAAAACAGTTAACAGGCCTATTGCAGAAGTACTAGAGTTAATGCACAATTCTAGGGGGAAAAACAGTCTTGGGGACTCTCCTAGAAAGCCCTTGACCCTTAAGGGCCTTCATCAGTGGTACAAATTACTTATCTATGCTGCTTGTCACTAAGTAACAATAACACCAACAAAACCTTATCTTTGTACAGTCTAAATGCCACTTATCAGAAAGTTACTTACTGACTGGTGTTTAAACATTGATTTTCCATAAAAACAAACACAGTCAAGTTATTTAGTATTTATCTTGATTTGCTTACGCTTGTAGGGTGCATGTCTAGGCTTGTCAACAGCATTGCTCCTAAATTCCTCAAGTGCAAAGAGAAGAAAAATATTGTGTCCAGAACCTGACCTGAGTGTATTAACGAAGTCACCTCGAGAATCATTAACCTTTATTTCAAGCCAAAACATGTGTATTTTTGTCCATAAAAGTGGTCAATTCCCAGAAGAGATTCCAAATTAGGTGAGAGATATCTCTGCACTTCTGAGAGAATCTCTGCGAATGTAAATAGGGAGCTTAGCCCTGTGCCTTTTATTATAATATCATCCTATAATACATACATTGAATAAGGCAACTGCATAAAAAAAGCTTGACGATACAATGTGATTCTGCAAGCCAACTTCTGCCTTCCTTCTGGTATTTGTATGTCTTTTTTATTATTTTTCTATCTTGTTCAAATGTGCATCTATATCTGGTTAATACCTATTTTTAGTATTTATTTAATGAATAGCAATACAGATACTTACCATCCTCCTTTAGTGTCTATCTGACTTCCTTTTACAAGGCTATAAAGAAATGGAAAGTATCCTGTGGGGATATTTACATCTGTTTCTAATTAAAAAACAAAATAAGCGCTGACTGCTTCTTGTGTATTACAGCAGAAGCTCTTCTCTCATGCTGTCACTGTTGAGGCCATTTATAGAGAATCTGGAAAGTGGAGCACTACAATCCTCATTGCCCCCAAATAATTTTCTTGGTGTTCTTTGTGTTAATACCAATGGTCTGACATCTCTGAAAAACTGTTCTTCCTTCATTAGACAGGTATGTGCATAATGAGCTATAAGAAAACAAAGCTAAGAAATAGAAAAGAGAAATATCAAAGTAACTGATGCAATAAAAAGTCTCCAAAATTAGGAATAAGAAAAAAATGAGACTACATAGACTCATATGATTTCTTCAAATGTATAAAGACTCCTTGACCTAATACCCAAAGTTAATAACTCAAATTAAGGGTCAGTTAGGACTGCAAAAGTGTATTATCCCTCAATCTGCTTCTGTGAGATCTATAGAGTTTTCCATCAAAGGCCACAAAATCCACCCATTTGTACTTCACCAGGCAGAGTCCTGGGTTTAGTAGGACATGTCTTTCCTTCTTCCTCAGGGCTTTCAACCTGAGAAAAAGGGACTCCCTCTCTCCCACCAAAATGGGTAAAACGAGTGCAGGTTACTCTGAGGGCTCTGAAATCAAGTCTCCACAAGCTTCATACCTCTGCTTTATTGGTGCAGATATTGAGAGTGATTCCTCTGAGGAAACAAGTTTCTGCCAATATTATTAGGTAATTTTGCCTATATTTTTCAAATATCAATATTCACTTTTCTCAGATACTTCCCTGGTAGTGCAGTAGCCAAGACTCTGTGCTCCTAATGGAGGGGGCCCACGTTCCATCCCCGGTCAGGGAACTAGAACCTGCATGCTACAACGGAGATCGAAGTTCCTGCATGCTTTAACTAAGACCGGGTGCCGCCAAATAAATACTTTTTAAAAACAGAAAATAAACTTGTAAAAACTATTTACTCTTGGTCATTTATAACAAACTTTTTCCTTGGAACTCATTAACAATGAAAAGTTTATTTCATGCTATTCAAACACAAGATTGCATCCAACATGAGCATGTTAATACATGTGACCTTCGGCCTATGAAAGGGAAGCAGAACCTCAGGGCCTGAGGGACTATTTTTTGTCTTTTAAGAACATAAATCTATGCAATTTAATTTTCTGATCAACCTGTATGTAAATAATAGCTACCATTTATTAGGTGCTAAGTGCAAGAGCTTTACATGAAATATATCTCAGCAAATTGTAGGACAGTCCCAAAAGATGGTGATTATTATCTTAAACTTACAGATAGTAAACTAAAGCTCAGAAGAGTTATTTGCCTGTTGTCATTGAGCTAATAAAGACTGATTGGAACCCAGGTCTGCATGACCCCCGCGACCATGTACTTTCCACTATCTTATGCTGCTTCCCAAGTCTACTTTATGCAGAGGACTATACTAATATGAGGAGAATAAAAAAAAAAATTCAGTTCCTTGTAGCACATAGTAGCAAACATCTGCCCTAACAGATGTCTTATAAATATAAAAATGAGATGTTTAGTAGACCATATTTTTTTTTTGTAACAAAGAGAACTTTTAAGCAAGTAGCAAATGTGTCTATGACCCATAAGCCCACTGACTCGTTGACCATGAAGTCTGGTTGTGGGAGAAGCTTGCGAGCTTTCAGCCTGGGCATAAGCAGAGCCCAGTACTGACAAAGGAGAACTGATGGAACACAGACTACTATTTTTCCACAGCCTCGGAGAAAAGCTTATTCATGAGCAAGGAGCAATCATTCGTCCCTTCTTGGGGAAATTTGAGCCAAGAAATTATAAATTCATTATTTCCCAGATACTATAGGGATGCTTAAAAACAATTTTTAAAAATCTTATGTAATATCTTTTAATCGTCTCATTCTCTACCCCTAAAATCCTATTTAAAGAAAACGTCACTGCTAGTAGCATGGTGATTGTCAGAGACCGGGAGAGGGGAAATGAGGATTTATTGTTGAACGAGTTTCGGTTTTGCAAGTTTTAATATTTTGTCTGAAGATTCTAGGGAAAAACAGGTAACAGGCCTATTGCAGAAGTACTAGAGTTAATGCACAATTCTAGGGGGAAAAACAGTCTTGGGGACTCTCCTAGAAAGCCCTTGACCCTTAAGGGCCTTCATCAGTGGTACAAATTACTTATCTATGCTGCTTGTCACTAAGTAACAATAACACCAACAAAACCTTATCTTTGTACAGTCTAAATGCCACTTATCAGAAAGTTACTTACTGACTGGTGTTTAAACATTGATTTTCCATAAAAACAAACACAGTCAAGTTATTTAGTATTTATCTTGATTTGCTTACGCTTGTAGGGTGCATGTCTAGGCTTGTCAACAGCATTGCTCCTAAATTCCTCAAGTGCAAAGAGAAGAAAAATATTGTGTCCAGAACCTGACCTGAGTGTATTAACGAAGTCACCTCGAGAATCATTAACCTTTATTTCAAGCCAAAACATGTGTATTTTTGTCCATAAAAGTGGTCAATTCCCAGAAGAGATTCCAAATTAGGTGAGAGATATCTCTGCACTTCTGAGAGAATCTCTGCGAATGTAAATAGGGAGCTTAGCCCTGTGCCTTTTATTATAATATCATCCTATAATACATACATTGAATAAGGCAACTGCATAAAAAAAGCTTGACGATACAATGTGATTCTGCAAGCCAACTTCTGCCTTCCTTCTGGTATTTGTATGTCTTTTTTATTATTTTTCTATCTTGTTCAAATGTGCATCTATATCTGGTTAATACCTATTTTTAGTATTTATTTAATGAATAGCAATACAGATACTTACCATCCTCCTTTAGTGTCTATCTGACTTCCTTTTACAAGGCTATAAAGAAATGGAAAGTATCCTGTGGGGATATTTACATCTGTTTCTAATTAAAAAACAAAATAAGCGCTGACTGCTTCTTGTGTATTACAGCAGAAGCTCTTCTCTCATGCTGTCACTGTTGAGGCCATTTATAGAGAATCTGGAAAGTGGAGCACTACAATCCTCATTGCCCCCAAATAATTTTCTTGGTGTTCTTTGTGTTAATACCAATGGTCTGACATCTCTGAAAAACTGTTCTTCCTTCATTAGACAGGTATGTGCATAATGAGCTATAAGAAAACAAAGCTAAGAAATAGAAAAGAGAAATATCAAAGTAACTGATGCAATAAAAAGTCTCCAAAATTAGGAATAAGAAAAAAATGAGACTACATAGACTCATATGATTTCTTCAAATGTATAAAGACTCCTTGACCTAATACCCAAAGTTAATAACTCAAATTAAGGGTCAGTTAGGACTGCAAAAGTGTATTATCCCTCAATCTGCTTCTGTGAGATCTATAGAGTTTTCCATCAAAGGCCACAAAATCCACCCATTTGTACTTCACCAGGCAGAGTCCTGGGTTTAGCAGGACATGTCTTTCCTTCTTCCTCAGGGCTTTCAACCTGAGAAAAAGGGACTCCCTCTCTCCCACCAAAATGGGTAAAACGAGTGCAGGTTACTCTGAGGGCTCTGAAATCAAGTCTCCACAAGCTTCATACCTCTGCTTTATTGGTGCAGATATTGAGAGTGATTCCTCTGAGGAAACAAGTTTCTGCCAATATTATTAGGTAATTTTGCCTATATTTTTCAAATATCAATATTCACTTTTCTCAGATACTTCCCTGGTAGTGCAGTAGCCAAGACTCTGTGCTCCTAATGGAGGGGGCCCACGTTCCATCCCCGGTCAGGGAACTAGAACCTGCATGCTACAACGGAGATCGAAGTTCCTGCATGCTTTAACTAAGACCGGGTGCCGCCAAATAAATACTTTTTAAAAACAGAAAATAAACTTGTAAAAACTATTTACTCTTGGTCATTTATAACAAACTTTTTCCTTGGAACTCATTAACAATGAAAAGTTTATTTCATGCTATTCAAACACAAGATTGCATCCAACATGAGCATGTTAATACATGTGACCTTCGGCCTATGAAAGGGAAGCAGAACCTCAGGGCCTGAGGGACTATTTTTTGTCTTTTAAGAACATAAATCTATGCAATTTAATTTTCTGATCAACCTGTATGTAAATAATAGCTACCATTTATTAGGTGCTAAGTGCAAGAGCTTTACATGAAATATATCTCAGCAAATTGTAGGACAGTCCCAAAAGATGGTGATTATTATCTTAAACTTACAGATAGTAAACTAAAGCTCAGAAGAGTTATTTGCCTGTTGTCATTGAGCTAATAAAGACTGATTGGAACCCAGGTCTGCATGACCCCCGCGACCATGTACTTTCCACTATCTTATGCTGCTTCCCAAGTCTACTTTATGCAGAGGACTATACTAATATGAGGAGAAAGCAATGGCAACCCACTTCAGTACTCTCGCCTGGAATATCCCAGGGATGGAGGAGCCTGGTGGACTGCAGTCCATGGGGTCACTAAGAGTCAGATACGACTGAGCAACTTCACTTTCACTTTTCACTTTCATGCATTGGAGAAGGAAATGGCAACCCACTCCAGTGTTCTTCCCTGGAGAATCTCAGGGACAAGGGAGCCTGGTGGGCTGCCATCTACGGGGTCGCACAGAGTCGGACACGACTGAAGCGACTTAGCAGCAGCATAGTAATATGAAGAGACATTCAGTGAAATATTGCTATGTGTCCTTGGACTAAATAATTAATCTTTGTCTTCATTTTCTAATCTTTAAAATAAGGATAATAAAGATCCACACCTCATTAGTTATTAGCAGTTATTACATGTAAAGGGAGATGAGTGCAATTGTGCAGTAGTTTGAGGATTATTTGGCATTGCCTTTTTTTGGGATTGGAATGAAAACTGACCTTTTCTAGTCCTGTGGCCACTGCTAAGTTTTCCAAATTTGCTGGCATATTGAGTGCAGCATGTTCACAGCATCATCTTTTAGGATTTGAAATAGCTCAACTGGAATTCCTCCAGTTGAGGAATCACCTCCACTAGCTTTCTTCGTAGTGATGCTTCCTAAGGACCACTTGACTTCACATTCCAAGATGTCGGGCTCTAGGTGAGTGATCACACCATTGTGATTAACTGGGTTGTGAAGATCTTTTTTGAACAGTTCTTCTGTGTATTCTTGCCACCTCCTCTTAATATCTTCTGCTTCGGTTAGGTCCATACCATTTCTGTCCTTTATTGAGCCCATCTTTGCATGAAATGTTCCCTTGGTATCTCTAATTTTCTTGAAGGGATCTCTAGTCTTTCCAATTCTATTGTTTCCCTCTATTTCTTTGCAGTGATCACTGAGGAAGGTTTTCTTATCTCTCCTTGCTATTCTTTGGAACTCTGCATTCAAATGGGTATAGCTTTCATTTCCTCCTTGGCTTTTCACTTCTCCTCTTTCACAGCTATTTGTAAAGCCTCCTCAGACAGCCATTTTGCTTTTTTGCATTTCTTTTTCTTGGGGATGGTCTTGATCCCTGGCTCCTGTACAATGTCACAAACCTCTGCCCTTAGTTCATCAGGCACTCTATCAGATCTAGTTCCTTAAATCTATTTCTCACTTCTACTGTATAATCATAAGGGGTTTGATTTAGGTAATACTTGAATGGATGAGTGGTTTTCCCTGCTTTCTTCAATTTAAGTCTGAATTTGGCAATAAGGAGTTTGTGATCTGAGCCACAGTCAGCTCCCAGTCTTGTTTTTTGCTGACTGTATAGAGCTTCTCCATCTTTGGCTGCAAAGAATTTAATCAATCTGACTTCAGTGTTGGCCATCTGGTGATGTCCATGTGTAGAGTCTTCTCTTGTGTTGTTGGAAGAAGGTGTTTGTTACAACCAGTGAGTTCTCTTGCACTTACCTCACATGCTAGTAAAGCAATGCTCAAAATTCTCCAAGCCAGGCTTCAACAATATGTGAACTGCGAACTTCCAGATGTTCAAGCTGGTTTTAGTAAAGGAGGAGGAAACAGATCAAATTGCCAACATCTGCTGAATCATCAAAAAAGGAAGAGAGTTCCAGAAAAACATCTATTTTTGCTTTATTGACTATGCCAAAGCCTTTGACTGTGTGGATCACAATAAACTATGGAAAATTCTTTGAAAGCTGGGAATACCAGACCACCGGACCTGCCTTTTGAGAAATCTGTATGCAGGTCAGGAAGCAACAGTTAGAACTGGACATGGAACAACTGGTTCCAAATAGGAAAAGGAGTACGTCAAGGCTGTATATTGTCACCCTGCTTATTTAACTTCTATGCAGAGTACATCATGAGAAACGCTGGGCTGGAGGAAGCACAAGCTGGAATCAAGATTGCTGGGAGAAATATCAGTCACCTCAGATATGCAGATGACACCACCCTTATGGCAGAAAGTGAAGAAGAACTAAAGGGCCTCTTGATGAAAGTGAAAAAGGAGAGTGAAAAAGTTGGCTTAAATCCCAACATTCAGAAAACTAAGATCATGGCATCTGGTCCCATCAGTTCATGGCAGATAGGTGGGGAAACAGTGGAAACAGTGGCTGACTTTATTGGGGGGCTCCAAAATCACTGCAGATGGTGACTGCAGCCATGAAATTAAAAGACACTTACTCCTTGGAAGGAAAGTTATGACCAACCTAGATAGCATATTAAAAAGCAGAGACATCACTTTATCAACAAAGGTCCATGTAGTTAAGGCTATGGTTTTTCCAGTGGTCATGTATGGATGTGAGAGTTGAACAATAAAGAAAGCTGAGCACCGAAGAACTGATGCTTTTGAACTGTGGTGTTGGAGAAGACTCTTGAGAGTCCATTGGACTGCAAGGAGATCCAACCAGTCCATCCTAAAGGAGATCAGTCCTGGGCGTTCATTGGACGGACTGATGCTGAAGCTGAAACTCCAATACTCTGGCCACCTGATGTGAAGAGCTGACTCATTTGAAAAGACCCTGATGCTGCAAAGGATTGAGGGCAGGAGGAGAAGGGGACAACAGAGGATGAGATGNACGGACTGATGCTGAAGCTGAAACTCCAATACTTTGGCCACCTGATGTGAAGAGCTGACTCATTTGAAAAGACCCTGATTTGGGGAAAGATTGAAAGCAGGGGGAGAAGGGGATGACAGAGAATGAGATGGTTGGATGGCATCACTGACTAAATGGACATGAGTTTAATAAACTCCGGGAGTTTGTGATGGAGAAGGAAGCCTGGTGTGCTGCAGTCCATGGAATCACAAAGAGTAGGACACGACTGAGTGAGTGAACTGAACCAAACTGTACTTTAACATGTAAAGTACATATAATACTACATAGAACATAATAAGTGAGTTGATATGAGTACTAGGAATTGGATATATATCAGCAAATGAGACGTAAGTCCTTGTTCTCATAAAATTTCATTCTGGAGAAAGGGAAAGAAAAAGTAGACAAATTAGCAAATAACATGTATATCAATTCAGTTCAGTTCAGTTGCTCAGTCATGTCCGACTCTTTGTGACCCCATGACCTGCAGCATGCCAAGCCTCCCTGTCCATCACCAACTCCCGGAGTCCACCCAAACTCATGTCCATCGAGTTGATGATGCCATCCAACCATCTCATCTTCTGTTGTCCCCTTCTCCTCCTGCCCTCAATCTTTCCCAGCATCAGGGTCTTTACCTATTTGGAACCAGTCTGTTGTTCCATGTCCAGTTCTAACTGTTGCTTCCTGACCTGCATACAGATTTCTCAAAAGATAGGTCCGGTGGTCTGGTATTCCCATCTCTTTCAGAATTTTCCACTGTTTATTGTGATCCACACAGTCAGAGGCTTTGGCACAGTCAATAAAGCAGAAATAGATGTATATACCTGGTATAATGCTGTAGTATTTCAGGATGTAATAACCACGAAGAAATAAAAAGGAAAAATGGGAGATAAAGAACGCTAGATTGGGGTACTCTTTTAAATAGGGCCTTCATGGAAGGCTTCGTTGAGGTCACCTTAAGCAGTGACTTGAAATGGATACAGTAGTGAGCCATGCATATATTTAATGGTAAAATTTCCAAGCCAGGGAAAAGCAAGAACAAAGGATCTGTTTGCCTGAACCTTTTTTTAACTTTTTATTTATTCTTAAAAATTTTTATTTTTTATTGGGGTATTGCTGAATAACGTTTTGATAGTTTCAGGTGAACAGCAAATGGATTCAGCCATACATATACATGCATCCATTCTTCCCCAAACTCCCTTCCCATTGTCTGGACTTTTCAAGGAACAACAAGGAGGTCTAAGGAACTAGAGTAGAGTGACCAAGGAGAGTGGTAGAAGATGAAGTCCTGGTGAGCGGGGAAAGGGGGAGATTGTGCAGGATTTCATAGGTCATTGTAAGAAATTTGAGGGTTCTGAGCAAGGGGTAACATTATATGGCTCATGTCTTTAAAAGAATCCCTCTGGCAGCTGTGTTAGGAATCCATGGTAGAGAGAGCAGCAGTAATTCAGGAGAGACAAGATCTTGGCAATAATCAAGGAAAGAGTAGCAATGGAGATGGTAAGCAGTGGTCAGATTCTGGAAATACTCTAAATGTAGAACCCCGAAGATTACTTGAGAGATCGGATGTAGAATGTGAGTGGAAGACAGGAGTCAAGGACTGGCCTGAGCAGCTGAGATGACAGAGATAACATTAACTCAAATGGAGAAAACTCAGGGAGAAACTGTGTTTAGAAATCTTCTGCATATCATTTTAAATCCTTTCAGCCTCACCATAGTCCAGGTGTTGCTGCAGTGATCAGTTCTGTGCAAGCATCAATCTGAAGATCATCTCTCAAGAGCAATATTCCATCCAGCATCTTCCCTCCCTCCCTTCCTGCCCCTAACGTGGGATACTGCAGAAACTAGCCCTCCATACACATGTGCAGTTAGAAGCATGTGGTGAACCAATGGCAGACAGGAGCCAATGGATAAATGCTTCCTCTTTGTTCTTCTCTTTAGTAGAGAATATAAGACACATTTCATAAGGATTCTCAGAAAATTCCACAGTATCAATCAACACATGGCATTTATTAACTCAATAATGCATCCTTGTATTGGCTTTTGTGATTTCTTTATTTTGTTTCCCCTGAGCCCCTTATTGTATTCCCTGAACTTATGTTCTCAAACCAACCACCAGCACATAAGCCTTTGTTTGGGGCTCTGCTTTCAAGGGAGGGCTTCTCTTGTGGCTCAGCTGGTAAAGAATCCACCTGCAATGCGGGACACCTGGGTTTGATCCCTGTATTGGGAAGATCCCCTGGAGAAGGGAAAGGGTACCCACTCCAGTATTCTGGCCTGGAGAATTCTATGGACTCTATAGTCCATGGGGTTGCAAAGAGTCAGACATGACTGAGAGACTTTCACTTTCACTTTCAGGGGAACTCTGGGTATCAAAAGTGACTCCAGAAAGCAAAGCCTCAGTACGAGAAATTTTGGAGGCAGTTCTTATAACACTGATTACAAGACAATAAGGACCCCTGCTGGTGGTTAAGTGGTTGTTGATAAATTGCAAGTGGTGACCACTCCTGCATACAGTAGTAGCAAAGCTAATTATCAAGACTTTACTGTAGTAGATTAGAATGAAGAGCAGACAGAAAATGAAGCATTGAATTACACCGTGGCTATGGTACTTGAGCATTGTGGAAGCAATGATACTGTGGGCTAACAATGATAGGGCTAACAATAATCAAATCATGGCCCACTGTGAAAGCCAGAAGCCTCTAGGGCACAGTAACCACCAAGCAGACTGTGCTAAAAATCAGCTTCGGTATATAATCATAAGGGTGGCAGGGCTGCAAAGCAGTCTAAATGCACAGCCTTGAAATATCACACTCGTCAAAACTACTGCCCTAGTAGGAAAACAATGAAGTTCTTGAGATCTAGAACGGGGATATTTGTGTGCCCATGTCTTATAATCTTAAATGCTCAGATTTTTTTGTCATCCTCTCTGTCAACAGTCTTTCTTTTGATAAAGGAATGCAGCCTCTTCTTGTCAGGAAATACTGCAAAGAGTATATCTGAGGCAAGTGCCTTATTTATGACCTTATTTTCCCCAATATCCTCCCAACTGCCACTGCTTCAAGCCTGTAACCAGCGTCAGATCTCAGCCCAATCTACATGGGGATTGCAATCCCTACTCCAGGGGAGAATCAGACCAGAATTATCCAATCTCAGTACTAGTGACATTTGGGGGTGGGAAGAAAAGTTATGACCAACCTAGATAGCATATTGAAAAGCAGAGACGTTACTTTGCCAACAAAGGTCTATCTAGTCAAGGCTATGGTTTTTCCAGTGGTCATGTATGGATGTGAGAGTTGATCTGTGAAGAAAGCTGAGCACTGAAGAATTGATGCTTTTAAACTGTGGTGTTGGAGAAGACTCTTGAGAGGCCCTTGGACTGCAAGGAGATCCAACCAGTCCATTCTGAAGGAGATCAGCCCTGGGTGTTCTTTGGAAGGAATGATGCTGAAGCTGAAACTCCAGTACTTTGGCCACCTCATGCGAAGAGTTGACTCATGGGAAAAGACTCTGATGCTGGGAGGGATTGGGGGCAGGAGGAGAAGGGGACGACAGAGGATGAGATGGCTGGATGGCATCACTGACTCGATGGACGTGACTCTGAGTGAACTCTAGGAGTTGGTGATAGACAGGGAGGCCTGGCGTGCTGCGATTCATGGGGTCACAAAAAGTCCGCCACAACTGAGCGACTGAACTGAACTGAACTGAATTCTTTGTTGCTGAGGCTGTCCTGTGTATTGTAGGTGTTTAGCAGCATCCCTAGCCTCTACTCATTAGGCGTTAGTAGAACTCTCTCAGTAATGACAATCAAAAATGTTTCTAGACAGTACCAAATGTCTCTTGGGCATCAAAATCACCCATTGAGAATAACTGACCTATAGATAAAGAGCTGCAAAACTGTTTAACATAGCCAATAGAAACCAGGGGATTATACGCATGAGTAAATATTTAGAGTGTTAAAACACAGGAATGAAGTTGTAAGGCTAGGTAGGAAAGAATTTATGACATGGGGCCATTTACTTGTGATTCTGGATTTAAAGTTTGACCTGGATTTAAAGGATACCTGGAGTCAATCCTAATACAAATCCTTCATGCCTCCTTAAAGCTTGACTATGCTGATGGCCTGTGCTAAATGAGATGTTAGAACAACTCTGAATGAGTATTGAGAAAGGAATCAGAAGACTCAGGGGAGCAGGAGTGTTAGAATGAATTTATTATGTGAGACAAAAGAACCACCAGAATATGTTTCCCAGAAGTAAGGATGTTGAAACAAACTTATTGTAAAACTAAAGTACCTATCAGCTGGCTATGTTGCCCAGAAGGGCCATGATGCACGTTGCCTAATGTTCAGACTATTTGTTCCTGCAGATCTAATGGTACTTGAGGGATCTGTGATGGATAAGAGCCCTGTGTGAAATTTCTGGAAAGCTCCCAGTAAGAGAGTTGCAGCACAGATCCTGAGTATTCTGCAAGGCCATGCCTGAGCCAGAAAACTATTCTCCACTGGGAACACTATGTAGGAAAAACTGAACTGTGGCTGTGCAAAGCCCCACTCAGGGATGGCTTTAAAGAACAAAGGTGAAGGGACATCTTGCCAGTTGGCAGAGCTTGGGGCAGTATTCTTCATCGCATGTTTTTAGAGAGAAGTGGCCTAATCATCCAGAGACTTCTAGGTCTGTCTTTCTTGCCTGAGGTGACTCTGCCAACATTCACAATCGCCAGAATTATAGCATTCCTGATTGTTACCCTAACCGAGGAATATATTTTACAGCCGAAACAAACAGTGACAATACACACATGACCATAGACTCCACTGATATGGTCGTATCCCCCATCACTCAGAAGCAGCCATCTTCTGATGTGGTACATGCTTCCAATCAACCAATAAATACACAGCTAAAGACATAGCTCTGGAAAGCCCAGAATGGGAGCAGGACTGGCCCATTTTATCATCACTCCCAGTGACTCACAGAATTTGTGTTTCCTGCCTCTCAAATCCAGGCTTTGCTGGATTATAATAATTAGCTATCCAGGGGTTGGGGGGGGCTTCCCTGGTGGCTCAGTGGTAAAGAATTCTCCTGCCAATGCAGGAGACGTGAGTTTGATCCCTGGGTTGGTAAGATACCCTGGAGAAGGAAATGGCAATTCGTTCTAGTATTCTTGCCAGGGAAATCCCACGAACAGAGGAGCCTGGTGGGCTACAGTTTGCAAAAGAGTCACAAAACAGTTGCACACGACTTAGCAATTGAACACCAACATAAGCATGAGGGGTTGGGTGGAGGAGGCTTCACTGAACTTCAAACTACCTCACTATCATTTGGTTGCTTTGAGTTTCTCATGATAGTAGTCCAGCCAGCAAAGGGAGGAGTGACTGTGCTGGTGGGAGTAATCAACTGTGATTAGCAAGTTCAGTTCAGTTCAGTAGCTCAGTCGTGTCCGACTTTTTGTGACCCCATGAATCGCAGCACGCCAGGCCTCCCTGTCCATCACCAACTCCTGGAGTTCACTCAGACTCACGTCCATCGTGTCAGTGATGCCATCCAGCCATCTCATCCTCTGTCGTCCCCTTCTCCNGAGCTTTAAGCCAACTTTTTCACTCTCCACTTTCACTTTCATCAAGAGGCTTTTGAGTTCCTCTTCACTTTCTGCCATAAGGGTGGTGTCATCTGCACATCTGAGGTTATTGATATTTCTCCCGGCAATCTTGATTACAGCTTGTGCTTCTTCCAGCCCAGCGTTTCTCATGAAGTACTCTACATATAAGTTAAATAAGCAGGGTGACAATATACAGCCTTGACATACTCCTTTTTCTATTTGGAACCAGTCTGTTGTTCCATGTCCAGTTCTAACTGTTGCTTCCTGACCTGCATACAAATTTCTCAAGAGGCAGCAAAGGATGATTAGCAAAGGATCTGGAATTGTTGCTATACAATAGCAATAGGGAGGGTAAATCTAGAATCCAAAGAATTCAACAGAGGCTTATCTTAGAATAAGTTGATCAGGCAATCACACAATCATGGCCCAACGAAAGGGAAGGAAACAAAAGCTGAAGGTTCCAGTTGCCTCACTGAGCCAACAACCTAGATCAGGTGATGTGCTGGCCAAGGGTGAAGGGAGGTAAAGGTGGGGAGTAGAGCGGGGAGCTCATGAGAACAAGTGCAGTCTTGGCATCAGTAGCAGCAAGGACTGAAGCTGTCCAGTCCTTGAGTTATGGCATCAACTCTCTTATATTAAGTCTTCGCAGAGATTGCAGGTATCCATCACCTTGAAGGGGACTGTAAAGGACTAGACTTAAGTGGCCAAGCAGATATGAGTGGTACAAAGACTGGACTGATGGATACCATCTGTATATCTTCTGTCACCATTTCAAATCCTTCAGCCTCTTATTCCAACCACTGCTGTAGCAACCTGTTCTAAACAGTCCGATGAACTGTGGGCAAGTACAACATGGCAGTGCCTCTCCTCTTCCTTCCTGCCTCAGGACTTTTCTGATGTGGGAGTCAGCTTAGCATTCACAACTGTGCATTTGGGAAGTGTGGAGTACTTAATGGCTAGGGGCCTTAATGTTTGACCAAAGGTAGACCGGAGCTGACAGATAAATGCTTCTCCCACTCTTGGTTTCAGTGGACAGTTTTGAGACTCACCTCATGACTTTTCCAGAAGGTACTAAGGGATCAAGAAAACAGACATGGTGGCAACCAACCGAACAACACATCCTTATACTGTCTCTCTCTCTTCCTTGTTTTACTTCCCCTCCCTCATCTCTCACTCTTGCTGCCTGGGATCAAAATCCCAGATAAAATACTGTGCCTCCACTCTGAGAGGAATCCAGGAGAGGAAGTGAGAAAAGGCAATTCACTTCTCAACTCTGAAGAGGGCTGTAAACATACAAGTTAAAATAATAATAATAATATGACAAAATAGCATGTGCAATTGTCATATAAAGAGTGACTACAGTAAGTGTTCTGGGACTGAACAGGAAGGACCCAAGAGGCCTTTTTAAAGATCAGATCAGATCCTGCTCTTAAAAGGGAAGCCATTCAATGAAACTGAAAAGCATTTCAAGTAGTATTGACCAGAGTATATTGATCTCAGTAGCAAACAGGTCCCTACTATTTCTGCAGATTTTTCCCACCAAATTGTATCTTCAGATACACACTGAAAGATACTTTGCATATCTCATTTTGTCCCTTTCTCAGTGAACCCATCTTGAAAGAGTGAGTTACACACTCTTTTGGATTTCCATGGTGTTTCATCTCTTTTTTTCTACTTTTATTGTTTGGTTCACCACACTAGACTGTAATTTATCCATCTATTTAATTCTTTCTCTCCAATGACAGTGGGGGAGACAGACCCCCTTCTCAGTGGGATCCCCGTCTTTGTATCTCAAGTCCCTGGCACTTAGGTGGCTCTGTTTCTCAAATAAACAAATGCTTGCACCAAAGGGTTCCTGCAGAACCCTTGCAAAGGACGGTATTGAGCTGAAGTAAAGAAATCACTCCTTTGAAATACCAACACCTTTATCTGGCCTGTAACTCTTTTTGGTCATTTATTTTGTCTTATTTTATATGTATTCATATGTATATCTTATTTGGCCCTACCATACCATGAACTTCTTCAGGGTAAGAGTCATATCAAATCACCTCCACACCTCCATCAAAGTATCTGGCATAAAATAGGTGCTAGGAATATGGACTAAATAAATCACTTGCCTTGCAACCAACAACATTGCCATTATCTGTGCTTCCTAAACTTACACCTGCATAGGTGTCATCCTGTTAAGAAATAGATTACCATTCAGAAGATCTGAAGTAAGCCTGAGGGCTGCATTTTCTAAAGAACTTTCAGATGATCCTCAAGAAGCTGTTCTACAGAACAATTTTTAAATGTCAATGTCACTACATCAGTGGACTTCTACAGCATATGAGACTCTTCCTGGAAGATATTAAATGTGCTGGTGGGGACTTCCCTGGTGGTCCAGTGGTTAAGACTCCATGCTTCCACTCCTGGGGGTACAGGTTCCTTCCCTGATTGGAGAAGGAAGATCCTGCATACTGTGGGGCCTAAAAAAAATTAAGAAAGAAAGAAGAAAAAAGTGCTGCTATCTTGGCCCCAGCAAGATACCTCCTGCCTTCTCCCCCATTCTGATTTAACTCATTTAAATTCTCCATGCTATAACCTGCAAGTATCTAGATTTAGATTTAAAGCAAGAGAGTTTGAGAAAAACATCTACTTCTGCTTTATTGACTACCCCAAAGCCTTTGACTGTGTGGATCACAAAAAACTGTGGAAAATTCTTTGAGAGATGGGAATACCAGACCATGTTACCTGACTCCTGAGAAATCTGTATACAGGTCAAGAAGCAACAGTTAGAACCGGACACAGAACAACAGACTGGTTCCAAATTGAGAAAGGAGTATGTCAAGGCTGTATCTTGTCAGCTTATTTAACTTATATGCAGAGTATATCATGTGAAATGCCGGGCTGCAACGACCAAGGATGAGATGGCTGGATGGCATCACGGACTCGATGGACGTGAGTCTGAGTGAACTCCGAGAGATGGTGATGAATAGGGAGCCCTGGCGTGCTGCGATTCATGGGGTCGCAAAGAGTCAGACACGACTGAGCGACTGAACTGAACTGAGCACCCAAGAATTGATGCTTTTGAACTGTGGTGTTGGAGAAGACTCTTGAGAGTCCCTTGGACTGCAAGGAGATCACACCAGTTAATCCTAAAGGAAATCAGTGCTGAATGTTCAGTGGAAGGACTGATGTTGAAGCTGAAACTGCAATACTTTGGCACTTGATACGAAGAACTGACTCACTGGAAAAGACCCTGATGCTGGGAAAGATTGAAGGCAGGAGGAAAAGGGAATGAGAGAGGATGAGATGGTTGGATGGCATCACCGACTCAAAAGTACATGCGTTTGAGCAAGCTCATGGGAGTTGGTGATGGCCAGCTGCAGTCCATGGGGTCGCAAAGTCCATAGGGACACGACTGAACGACTGAACTGAACTGGTCTGATCTAGATTTAACCGAATTTTAGGCGTGCAAAAAAGAAAACATTTGATCAGATCTCTTCTTAAGTGAACTGTTGAAAATAGCTGAATAAATAGCATTTTCAAAAGCAGAGACATTACTTTGCCGACTAAGGTCCGTCTAGTCAAGGCTATGGTTTTTCCTATGGTCATGTATGGATGTGAGAGTTGGACTGTGAAGAAGGCTGAGCGCCGAAGAATTGATGCTTTTGAAGTGTGGTGTTGGAGAAGACTCTTGAGAGTCCCTTGGACTGCAAGGAGATCCAACCAGTCCATTCTGAAGGAGATCAACCCTGGGATTTCTTTGGAAGGAATGATGCTAAAGCTGAAACTCCAGTACTTTGGCCACCTCA
>SJYT01054756.1:4355-51802 GCA_006410635.1 Cephalophus harveyi | reverse complement strand
AAACTCCAGTACTTTGGCCACCTCATGCGAAGAGTTGACTCATTGGAAAAGACTCTGATGCTGGGAGGGATTGGGGGCAGGAGGAGAAGGGGACGACCGAGGATGAGATGGCTGGATGGCATCACTGACTCGATGGATGTGAGTCTGAGTGAACTCCGAGAGATGGTGATGAACAGGGAGGCCTGGCGTGCTGCGATTCATGGGGTCGCAAAGAGTCGGACACGACTGAGCGACTGAACTGAGAGAAAGGAATACGCACACCAAATCCCCCAGGTCAGGAGTCAGTCTCCAGCAACAAAGCCAGCTCCTGCCTGTCTTAGACACGCCCCTCCGGAGAGACCTGACCCCACCCCCTCACCAAGGCCAGAGCCGCGACTGCTTCCTTCTCAACCCAACCGACTTCCGGCGGGGAGGTGTGTCACGTGCCCGGATATAGGAAGTGGTGGCCGGAAGGCTGCTTCCAGTTCACTGCTTAATTGAGGGGTTCATCTTAGTAACGGTGGCCGCCCCAGTCCTGTCCGGTCTCCGTCTTAGAGGACCCGCCTCGGCACCGCCGGGCTCGGTCCGGCCTTGCGGTAAGCCTTCGGCCGCGGCTGCCGGGCGGTCCTGGCGGCGGCGGACAAACGAACGGAGGGGTGGACGCCACCCCTGAGGCGCCGCCAACTGAGGCGGCTCCTCAGTCCCGGTGCTGGTCCAGTGCCGAGGGCTGGCTACTGCTCCCTCCGCCGTCAAAGCCCCCTTCTCTTTCCCAGCCTTTCTGGGTAAGGCGGAGAGGCCGGTGGGAGGATCCCGTTACCCCTTGTTATCCTGGGGGGCTGGGAGGGCAGTCCAGACGTCCCTTTCCGGTTCCGCCCGTCAAAATCAGATTTCATCGTAAAAAACGGTCTTGAACAGTTTGTTCTTTGGCTTGGACCAGGAGGGGAGGGCGTGGCAGTACCTTCCCTTTCTTTGTCCAAATCCTCATTTTCTTCTTCCCTGGTAGCTCAGATGGTAAAGTGTGTGCCTACAATACGGGAGACTCGGGTTCAATCCCTGGGTCGGGAAGATCCCGGGTTCAATCCCTGCGTCGGGAAGATCTCCTGGAGAAGGAATTGGCAACCCACTCCAGTATTCTTGCCTGGAAAAATCCCATGGATGGAGGAACCTGATAGGCTGCAGTCCATGGGGTCGCAAAGAGTCGGACACAACTGAGCGACTTTCTTTCTTTCTTTCATTTTCTTCTAAATCTCATAAGTGCATTTCCCTGTTGCCATGCAGTGGTGTGTTATCTTCAGTGCTCCATATACTAAGGTGTCTGGATAGCAGACAGGGTACTTAGCACACGCACTCACTCTCATGACAGTATTGCTTACAAGTTATGTATCACATCCTGTAGTGATCCGGCTGAATTTCGACATTGTGTATTGTGGCTGACTGTTTCTGGAACGTGGTCAGACATGGGTTCTTATACCTGGAAAATAGTTTTAAAGAACCTCTAATGATTTATTCACTGACTTACCAAAAAAGTACTATAAACACTGGAGGTTACTCACGCCATCTTTATAAAGTAGATGCCGTTGGAGGCAAGAATCTTCTGTCTTCGTGGATGAAGAAGTGAAGTGAAGTTGCTCAGTCGTGTCCGACTCTTTGTGACCCCATGGACTGTAGCCTACCAGGCTCCTCTGTCCGTGGGATTTTCCAGGCAATAGTACTGGAGTGGATTGCCATTTCCTTCTCCAGATGATCTTCCCAACCCAGGGATTGAACCTGGGTCTCCCTGAGCCACCAGGGAAATCTTGTGGATATCTCTGTCATATTCACCATGGTACCTAGAATTTTGCCTGGCACTTAGTAGGCATCAGTGTTTGTTGAATGTGTAATGCTTTTCATTCTGCCTAACTCCTTTATCAACTGTGCCTAGTTCCTCTCTTGTTTTTACCACTTACCATATTGTCAGTCCTTGCTTTTGACCAAAGAGGGATTGGGTGTTAGATGCTGACCACTAACAGTCATTCATTCATTTAACCAGTTGTTATAATTCAGCTTAGATTTCCTCAAGAGGTATTTGTTTAGCACTTACAAAGAAAGAACATGAAACTGCTAAAACACTTCCTACCCCAGCCATCCCCCTGTCCTTTGAAGAGAGTTCTTGAGATCCAGGAACTTGTGACTTTATGAACCAGTTGGACAGCAAGTGCTGTATGTTTAACAAATGCAGCAAGTAGTATAGCAGTTGAGAGGAGAGATCAATTTGGATTAAGGTCTGTATTGAATCAGTTCAGTTTATTTGCTCAGTCATGTCTGACTCTGTGACCTCCATGGACTACAGCATGCCTGGATTCCATGTCCATCACCAACTCCCAGAGCTTGCTCAAACTTATCTCCATCAAGTCAGTGATGCCATCCAACCATCTCATCCTCTGTCATCCGCTTCTCCCTTCAAACTTTCCCAGCATCAGGGTCTTTTTTCAAGGAGTCAGTTCTTTGCATCAGATGGCCAAAGTATTGGAGTTTCAGCTTCAGCATCAGCCCTTCCACTGATCATTCAGACTGATTTCCTTTAGGATTGACTGTGTTGAGTCAAGTTCATATAAATTATGGAATGTAGTTAGGATTTGGGTAGATGATACCCTCTGCGTGGAAAATATACTAAGCAAAGATTTAAAGGCTAGAATGATCAGAGGGCTTGGAGTGAAAGGTTTGTCTTTGGGAGCATTAGAAAAGAGTTGAGCAAGGGCATATTATGATGAAAGGTATGTTTTAATATTATTTGTTGAGAGTGTTGGGGTTATGGAAGCTTGCAAAGAGGTAACCAGATGCTGTGGTGTTAAATAGATGTAGTTGGTGCGAACCTGGATTGTACTTTGGCAATAGGACCAGAAAGGATAAATTATGTGTAGATGAAGGAAAATTAGCAAAATGCTTTAGCTGTCAGGTTATTTGGTACCTTCATTTTGGTGAATTTATTAACTGTCTGCTATGTCTTTGCCAAGTTCTGGGAATATAAGGATGAATAAGACACAGGCCTTGCCTGTGAGGAAATACTCTTAATGGGGAAAAGAATACAACTAGCTGGACAATATGGTTTGTAAGTGCTGTGTTAGCAGAGTAGAGGGGAAATGTTAGAGAAGTAGGAAAGGAATTTTGTGTGTGTGTGTGTGTGACATTTCACAAAAGAGGTCTTATTTTAGCAGGATGAATTGGAATTTCCCAGGGAGAAAGGAATTTGAGAAAAAAGAAATTGCATGAACAAGAGCCTGGAGATAGAAAAGCAAACTGGCCAGTATCCAGGGTGGCTTCAGCAAAGGATAGAGTTGAGCTTTTAGCATATGTGTAGGATCTAGAACATATGACTAGATAGTAACATAGACAGTTTATAATGGGTGGAATGGAGGTTAAAATGGAATGTAGAAAGATGAAGAAAAGTGTTGAGCAAGGGCATATTATGATGAAAGATATGTTTTAATATTATTTCTTGAGAGTTTTAGGGTTATGGAAGCTTGCAAAGAGGTAACCAGATGCTATGGTGTTAAATAGATGGTGAAGGGTAGATGGTGAAGTCATTTGCAGAGAGGGAGTAGACTGACAGAATTAGGGGTTGAAGGAGAGAAATAAGGATTTGCAACACCGATGGAGTAGGAAGAGGGATCATCAAAGGAAGTGTTAAGGAATTGCTGAGCAACATTGAAAGTTTAGCATTGACTGGATTTAAAAGTTGTAATGAGCTTTTGAACTGTGGTGTTGGAGAAGACTCTTGAGAGTCCCTTGGACTGCAAGGAGATCCAACCAGTCCATTCTGAAGGAGATTAGCCCTGGGATTTCTTTGGAAGGAATGATGCTAAAGCTGAAACTCCAGTACTTTGGCCACCTGATGCGAAGAGTTGACTCATTGGAAAAGACTCTGATGCTGGGAGGGATTGGGGGTAGGAGGAGAAGGGGACGACAGAGGATGAGATGGCTGGATGGCATCACTGACTCGATGGACGTCAGTCCGAGTGAATTCCAGGAGTTGGTAATGGACAGGGAGGCCTGGCATGCTGTGATTCATGGGGTCGCAAAGAGTTGGACACGACTGAGCCACTTAACTGAACTGAATGAGTACAGTGGACATGGATATGAGACCTTCTTAAGTGCCATATGGTAGCCCAGGAGAAGGAGAGAAAAAAAAGACAGTTTTCGGAGATAGATGAGCAGGGTGAACTGGTCTACAAATGGACCAAGATCATTGAAAGGAATGATGTGGGTGTATGGAAATAAACACTGCCTCCAGGCTACACTGGGAAAGAAATTAAGCTTGGAGAGGCCAGATGTTCTAAGAGAACAGGATGGAAGGGGAGATCAGAAGACTGGAGGCCGAGATGAGGGGGAATAGGGATGGAAGTGGGAAGATGTAGTTTTTCTGAGAAAAGCAATTTTTTTTAGTTGGAGCAGAGATAGAAATTTTACAGATTGAGTAAAATAGAGGCGTTTTCAAAAGAGTCATTGTATTATAAAAATACATTCAAAGTCATTTATTTAAAACTCATAATTTCTTCATTTTCCCATAGAAGCAGTGTTAGGAGTAGAAGTTAATTTCCTAAGCCAGCTCACATATATTAAATACTATACGCCTGCATTGGAAATAGTAATACACAGACACACACAAATATGTATTCAGTATATTTAACAAATAAAATTGAAAAGACATGTTTAAAAAATATTTAAGTTGATATTTGAAAAAAGACGTTGAATTAGATAAGAAAAGGAAGACTAGTGGAAAACTATTCTCTAATAACAGCTTTTTTGAGATATAATTAATATACCATAAAATTCACCCTTTTCGAGTATATAATTCAGTGGTTCTCAGTATATTCACAGGGTTGTACACCCATCAAAACTGTCTAATTGAAGGACATATTCATCACCCCCAAAAGAAGCCCCATACACATTAGCAGTCACTCCTCATGCCTGCTTGCCCCCAACCCCTGGCAACTAGAAATCAGTCTGTCTGTGTGGATTTGTCTACTCTGGACGTTTCATATAAGTGGAATCATGAAATATGTGGCCCTTTGCAACTGACTTCTTTCACTTAACATAATGTCTTTAGGATTCATCTGTATATCAGTAGTATGTATCAGTACTTTGCTCCTTTTTATGGCCAAATAATATGCCACTGTATGGATATGTTTCATTTTGTTGTTCCCCAGGACGTTTGAGATATTTCCACTTTCGGCTATTGTGAATAATGCTCCAGTAGACGTTTATGGGCATGTTTTTGTGTGGACATACATTTTCAGTTCTCTTAAGTATATACCTAGGAGTGGAATTGCTGGGTCATGTGGTAAATTCACATTTAACTATTTGAGGAAGCACCAAATTATTTTCCAGAGCAGCCGCAGTATTTTACAATCACCAGGAGTATATGAGAGTTCCCTTACCAATACTTGTCTTTCTAATTTTAGCCATCCTAGCAGGTGTAAAGTGGTAGGTGTCTCATTGTTTTAATTTATGATTGCCTACAACATTCAGAAAACGAAGATCATGGCATCTGGTCCCATCACTTCATGGGAAATAGATGGGGAAACAGTGTCAGACTTTATTTTTTGGGCTCCAAAATCACTGCAGATGGTGACTGCAGCCATGAAATTAAAAGACGCTTACTCCTTGGAAGAAAAGTTATGTCCAACCTAGATAGCATTTTCAAAAGCAGAGACATTACTTTGCCGGCTAAGGTCCATCTAGAGGAGATCAGCCCTGGGATTTCTTTGGAAGGAATGATGCTAAAGCTGAAACTCCAGTACTTTGGCCACCTGATGCGAAGAGTTGACTCATTGGAAAGACTCTGATGCTGGGAGGGATTGGGGGCAGGAGGAGAAGGGGACGAACGAGGATGAGATGGCTGGATGGCATCACAGACTCGATGGACGTGAGTCTGAGTGAACTCCGGGAGATGGTGATGGACAGGGAGGCCTGGCGTGCTGCGATTCATGGGGTCGCAAAGAGTCGGACACGACTGAGTGACTGAACTGAACTGAACTGAACTGAATAGCTAACGATGTTGAGCATCTTTCCATGACATTTTTAACCATTCATATGTCTTCTTTGGAGAGATGTCTCCCAAACCCTTTGCTCAAATTTTAATTGGGTTATTTGTTTTTTTGTTGTTGAATTGTAAAAGTTATTTATATAGGAAATTTATATTTAAATATTGGGAATGGGCCTTTTAATTTTTCTGAAATCTTTTAAAAAAATATTTAGTATTTGGTGAGCACTTCAAAAGATCTTAGAGTTTGATTATACTGGCTCTCTAATTTCTTTTCCAAACACACAGCTTTTTATCTTTATGATGTAGGTGTACAAATGTATGAAATTATTTCCCCATGCTTATTAACCATAAATAAGGTCTTTTCCTAATTCTAAATGGAACAATATAAGAAGAATGATTTTGACAAATGTAATATCTATACTCTGAATTTTTCAGCTGAGTAAAGATGACAGCAATCAAGCATGCATTACAAAGAGACATTTTTACTCCAAATGACGAACGCCTGCTGAGTATTGTCAATGTCTGCAAGGCAGGAAAAAAGAAAAAGAACTGTTTTTTGTGTGCTACAGGTGAGTATTTAATAAGGAAAGATTTCTTTTATTCCTTGGAGACATTTCCTGGTTGTTTATAAAATATTCTCATTGTCTCTATGATTGGAAAAACTGTTGGGCCAGCAAATTCATTTTTTTCAGTTGTCTTTAATTAAATCTTAAAAAGATACAAAAGCACTTCTGTAACATATAAAGGTATGAACACTTGTGTAGCGACCACCCAGAATAAAAGGAATATTACCATTGCCTTTGAAGTCTCTTGTGTGCCCTGTCCTGCTCCCATTCCCTTCCCTCCCTCATTAGGAGGTGACGAGTATCCTGAGTTTTGATTTACTATTTCCTTGCTTTTCTATATCATTTTGCCATATATGTTTGTAATCTCAAATAATATATTGTTAGATTTGTTTTAAACTGAGCATAAATTGAATTTTAACACACATGTTCATGTGTGACTTCCACTCATCAGTAGGTTCATGTTAGTGAGTGTTACCTGTTTTTCTCCCATGGCTGGTTAAGTCTTTTATTTCCACTGCTATGTAGTGTTCTATTCTGAGAGTACAACTGTTTACTTATCCATCCTACTAGTGATGACCAGGAGATTTGTCTCCAGGTTTTGCTCTCCATGTTTTAGGCAACAAAACATGTTTGTCCTTGTCTGCCAGTGTATAGGCAAGAATTTTCTGGGGTAGATAGCTAAGTATGAGATTGCTGGGTCACAGGCATGTGAATGTTCAACACTATAATAACAAATTATTTTCAAAAGTAGTTGTACTGATTGCACTCCCACAGGCAGTGTGTATTTTGGGTTCTCCACATCTTAGTCTAAACTTGGTTTTGACACTGGGTTTTGACAGACTATCAGTTGTTTCCAATCTGGTGAGTATAAAACAGAATTTCATTGTGGTTTTAAACTGTATTTCCCTAAATAAAAATGAGATTAAGTCTCTGTTCATGAATTTATTAGCCGTTTATTGCCTAAATTTGCCTGTTTAAGCCTTCTGTTCATTTTTCTACTGTGTTGGTTGTTCTTTTTGGTTGGTTGATTCTTTGAGGTCTTTATATAATGTGGGTGCTAATTTGTTGGTTATATGCATCCTGGTTTGTGGCTTGTGGTTTCACTTTTTGTGATGCCTTTTGATGACATTTATACTTCTAATGAAATCAGATTAATCAATCTGATCATTTATCTGACTATTTATGGGCTTTTTGTCTCTTGTCTAAGATGTCCTTCCCTACCCTGTAATGTGTCATGTCGTGTGTGAGTTGCTCAGTCGTGTCTCACTCTTTGTGACCCCATACATTGTCGCTCACTAGGCTCCTCTGTCCAAGGAATTCTCCAGGCAAGAATACTGGAGTGGGTTGCCATTCCCTTCTCCAGTGGATCTTCCCTACCGAGGGATGAAACCTAGGTCACCTGCTTTGCAGGCGGATTCTTTACCATCTAAGCCACCAGAGAAGCCCTTAAAAGTATTCTGTATTACCATCTACAAGTTTTATAATTTTACCTTTAATATTTCAGTCTATGATTTACCTGGGTCCATGTTTGTAGTGATGAGTGTTTTTTTTTTCCTGGACACTTTCTTATATCTGGTTTTTATGTTGTCTTGTGGGTATTTTGTTGTTTTATCTAAATTTTATAATCAACCTATCATGTTCCAAATTTTGTTAGGATTTTTATTGGAATTGTTTTGAATCTATAGTTCTCTTTGGAGAGAACATGCATTTTTATATAAAATCTTGTTCATGCACGTGGTGTGGTTCTCTTAGTCTTCTTTAATGCCTTTCAACAGGGATTATAGTTTTAAAGACTTTCAGTAAAGGCTTTTGCACATGTGTTGTATTTACTCCTAGGCATTTATTTATTCCTAGATTTTTTTATACCATCATAAATGATCATTCTTATTAGCATTAATACATTTTAAGACTTTATTATTTTTTTAGAGCAGTTTTAGGTTTACAAGAATGTTGAGAGGAAAGTACAGAGAATTCCCATATACACCTTTACCCTTACATGCATAGCCTTTCTCTACCACTCACCACAATGGTACATTTGTTACCAAGAATAAACCTACATTAACAAATTATAATCACCTGAAGTCCAGAGTTTACCTTCAGGTTCAATCTTGGTGTTGGTTTGTACAAATGGATAATGACATATATCTGTCATTATAATGTCATAAGTATAGTCACTGCCCTAAAAATTCTCTGCCCTGCATGTTCATCTCTTCCCCAGTTCCTGGTGACCACCTATCTTTTTACTGTCCCCATAGTTTTGCCTTTTCCAGAAGACCAAATAGTAATTGGAATCAAATAGTATGTAGCCTTGTCAGATTGGTTTCTTTCATTTGTAATATGCATTTAAGTTACCTCCACTGGTTTTCATGGCTTACAGCTTACTTGTTTTTAGCACTACATAACATTCCATTGTCCGGATATACCACAATTTATTTATCCATTCACCTACTGAAGGACACCTTGGTTGCTTCCAAGTTGTCAGTTTTGAATAAAGCAGCTATAAACATCTGTGTGCAGGTTTTTGTGTGGGCATGTTTTCAGATTCCTTTAGTAAATACTATGGAACATGATTGCTAGACTGTATGGTATGAGTATATTTAGTTTTGTTAGGAAATTGCCAAACTGTCTTCCAAAGTGACTATACCACTTTTAGTTCCCACCATCAGTGAATGACAGTACATGTTGCTGTACATCCTCACAAGTGTTTGGTTTTGTCAGTGCTCTGGATTTTGGCCATTCTAAAAAGGAAATGACCACCCACTCCAGTATTCTTACCTGGGAAATCCCATGGACAGAGGAGCCTGGCGGGCTACAGGCTATGGGGTCACTAAAGAGTCAGACACGACTTAGTGACTAAGCAACAGTAGGTGTGTAGTGGTATCTCACTATTGTTTTAATTTGCATTTTTCCCATGAGAAATGATGTAGAGCACCTTTTCATATGTTTATGTACCATCTGTATATTTTCTTTGGTTGGATGTCTGTCAAGGTCTTTGGCCCATTTTTTAATCAAAATGTTTTGTCTTATTGTTGAGTTTTAAGAGTTTTACTTATTAAGGAATCTGCCTCTGACCCTCTACTCTGATTTAGATTCTTCTTTTAGTAATCTGTGTAGTCCTCAATCATAGCATTTGTTATGAAATACTATTCCCGCTTTAGTATCATGTGGTGGCAATAAAGAATCTGCCTGCCAATGCAGGGGACACGGATTCAATCCTGCATCAGGAAGGTCCCCTGGAGAAAGAAATGGCAACCCACTCAAGTATTCTTGCCCAGGACGTCCCATGGACAGAGGAGCCTGGCAGGCTACAGTCCATGAGAGTCAGAAACCGCTAAAAGGGTCAGAGACTGCTTAGCAACTAAACAACAGTAGGCATCTGAAAGCTGTTTGCAATGAATGAAGAATGAGGAAATGAATAATGTCTCTATTGAAAGTGTATGTTTTATTCAACAGTGACAACTGAACGCCCTGTACAGGTGAAGGTGGTCAAAGTCAAGAAATCTGATAAAGGAGATTTCTACAAAAGGCAGATTGCTTGGGCCCTTCGAGACCTGGCTGTGGTAGATGCCAAGGATGCTATTAAAGTATGTTTTTCTTTTTCTATTTGACGTGTCTTTCATTTTATAACATAGTATGTTGACTTCTAAGATGATCTGAACTTACTTTGTGACCCAGTGGTTCACCACCTAACCTTGAATTAGTCTACAGTTATTGTCCAGCCTTCCATTCTCCCTCTTCTCAGTCTCAGGCTACTAAAAATAAGTAAATATGTAAGCTTGTTTCACTGTTGGTGGGTATTTTTCAGCTGCAGTTATGTTTGTTCACTAGCTACATAATTAGAGCAAAATAACCTTGACTCTTGGACTGCAAGGAGATCCAACCAGTCCATTCTGAAGGAGATCAGCCCTGGGTGTTCTTTGGAAGGAATGATGCTAAAGCTGAAACTCCAGTACTTTGGCCATCTATGCGAAGAGTTGACTCATTGGAAAAGACTCTGATGCTGGGAGGGATTGGGAGCAGGAGGAAAAGGGGACGACAGAGGATGAGATGGCTGGATGGCATCACCAACTCGATGGACGTGAGTTTGAGTGAACTCCGGGAGTTGGTGATGGACAGGGAGGCCTGGTGTGCTGCAATTCATGGGGTCACAAAGAGTCGGACATGGCTGAGCAACTGAACTGAACTGAACCTTGACTGTACATTTCTTTGTTTAGATTAGGTATACTTAGTATAGAATCCATGAATTAGTATGAATTTTAAGGTGGTTTGTAGTGTGAGTTTTAAAAAAATCATTGTTTTGGTAAAACTTCATTCAAAATCACATAAAATATAATCAAAGTGAATCTTCCTCAGGTAGCCCTCACAAATTAATGCAGATTCATCAGCTGAGGCAGCTGAGCGGGCCCTGTGAAGCCATGGTTTGAATATTGTGGCTCAAGTGATGGCACTGAGTTACACCCCTTATTCTAAGGACTTTAAAGGATACGATTGTTGTTAAGTCACTAAGTCATGCCCAACTCTTCTGCGACCCCACGGACTGTAGCCCACCAGGCTCCTCTATCCATGGGATTTTCCAGGCAACAATACTGAAGTGGGCTGCCATTTCCTTCTCCGGAAAGAATAAAATATAAGGTATTAAAGAATAAGATATCACACCTTTCACTTAAGTCACTCTCAAATTCCAAGAAGGTTGAATAATACGATAATCATGATAAAGGAGCACCTTTATTCCTGACAGTTCAAGGCTTTTCACAGCAGTACCCCGTAAATTAAAAAAAAAAAAAGAAAGTAGAGCTCTTCAGGTTAAAGCATGTGCTTCGTCCTCCTCAGCCTCTCTAACCCTGCCCTCATCTTCCTCCACAGCCCAGGGGCCCTTCCGGAGCTCTCAGGGGTGCTTTGCAGCATGTCCTCTGTACTGTGGATGGGGCTGTCAGCAAGGCTTATAGTATTGCAACTGCAGGTGCCCTTTGAGTGAGTTCTTCAAGTCTTTACATTGATTTCAAAAGGCACAGAGAAGTGAAAATTACCTTTGTAGAGCAGTCTGATGAAAGTCTGATTTTGGGCTGACCCTGATTCAGACCTCTGAGAATCTAAAAGCTGGACAGAATGACAAGCAGTTGAGTCAGGTGCAAACAGAAATTTTTTAAAGAAACGAAAACAAGTCTAGGAGAGTCCTGCATATCTGTAGAGTTGTAACTTCTTTCAAAGTGGAGAGAATGCCTTTTCTTTAAGTATTTTAGGAAAAATTGGGCCCTTGTTGATTCCTTCAAAGCACCCAATTTTTAGAAAAATGTGGAATGTGAAAAACAGGGTCTGACAGGTGCTTTGAGTGTGGGTGCATGTGTATATATTTGAAAAGAACATGAAAATGAGATTTTAAAAAACACTTTGCATTATATAATAATTTCTGTTATTATGGGAAGGATCAAGAGGAAAGATTTTCTGTTTAAGACAAAATAAGGGCTTTTTAGAAACTCACCTTTATTAAAAAGCTTTCTTCTCTTCAGTAGTTTTACATTTCATAAGCCCATTGACTTGTGTAATTCACTAACATTGCTAAATGCTTATTTGAATACGTTCCTCAGCTGACACCTCATTGCTGACTTGCTTAATGGATTTTTTTTTTTCATTTTATGCAAGCACCTTGGTGTATGTATGCTATATATGGATATAAAAACATAAAATTTTTATACATAGCCTAACAGCCATTTAGCATCACACATTGATTTGTGTGAGTGTTGCTGCTGGAGCACTCAGCTTCTTTTATGGCATTATGGGAAATATTCCCAGGAAAGAGATCATTTCCCATCAAGTTTCATGTTGGTTGCCAAGACTATTAGATTTCTTTATAGATACTAATGCAATTACCTTTTTTTTTAAGTGTATTTTACTGAAGTACAGTTGATTTACAGTGTTTTGTTAATTTCTGCTGTACAGCAAAGGGATTCAGTTAGACATATACATACATTCTTTTTCATATTTTTTCCATTATAGTTTATCACAGGATATTGAATATAGTTCCCTGTGCTATACAGTTGGACCTTGTTTATTCATTCTCTCTCTCTCTATATATATATAGTTTGCATCTGCTAATCCCAGACTCCCAACGTATCCCTCCCCCACTTTTCCTCCCTCTTGGCAACCCCAAGTTTGTTCTCTGTGTGTCTGTTTCTCTTTTGCAGATAAGTTCATTTGTGTCATGTTTTATATTCCGTATATAAGTGATATACAGTATTTGTCCTTCTCTGACTTTCTTCACTAGGTATAATAATCTCTAGTTGCATCCATTTGTTGTAAGTGGCATTATTTCATTCTTTTTTATGGCTGAGTAGTATTTCAATGTATATATGTACCATATTATCTTTATCCATTCATTTGTTGGTGGACATCTGGTTGTTTCTATGTCTTGACTATTGTAAATAGCACTGCAGTGAACATTGGGGTGCATGTATCTTTTCAGATGATAGTTTTGTCTAATACACACCCAGGAATGGGATTGCTAGATCATATGGCAACTCTGTTTTTAGTCTTTTGAGGAACCTCAATACTGTTTTTCATAGTGACTGCAACAATTTAATGCAATTACTCTTTCATTGTAAATGAAAGTTTTTAATCTCTTGTCATTTTAGTTCTGCTTATTCAGCTATAAATTAATACAACCATTCTACTATAATATGTCAAGTCTTAATCCTTAAATTATCTCAGATCTTCATAATAAAAGTCTGGTATCACTTTTCTTCCATGTTTGTGGTCTTTATTTACATTTTATCCCCCTAAACAACACTTTAAACTAATTGAATGTATGATTACCCTTCTATGGTGGTGGTGAAGTCGCTCAGTCGTGTCTGACTTTTTGCGACCCCATGGACTGTAATCTACTAGGCTTCTCTGTCCATGGGATTCTCCAGGCAAGAATACTGGAGTGGATTGCCATTTCCTTCTCCAGGGGATCTTCCCAACCCAGGGATCGAACCCGGGTCTCCCGCATTGGAGGCAGACGCTTTAACCTCTGAGCCACCAGGGAAGCCCTATAGAACATTAAAAACATTTGAGACTGTTTTTTAATTCCTTAAATGTAAAGAAAAGTATACATCTATATGTTTTCATTTTTTATATAGTAATCAAGTAGTTCTGCATTCAAGGAAGAATATCAAGACATGAAATTATGTCTGTAATTTGACTTAAAAGACATGTAGAGAGCCTACTGCAGTTCTCTCACATCAGTTTAACTTTTTCATTAAAATAAGGCCACCAGTATTTTTTACTTTTGAAACACTCTTAATTATTCTGTGTTTTCAGAATTGAAAACAGGAGCAGTCCATGCTTTCCACCTCATGTGTTCTTGGAAACCACACTCGGGTATAGATTGTATTTTTTCTCATATGTTGTAAGGAATTGGTGTCAAATCACAGTTATGAATAATAGCACATTGCTAAAGAAAAAGTATAACTCTGAAACCCCAAAGGCAATTTAAAAACAAAAATCAAAACTCAAGACCATTGTCATCTTATAAATTAGGAAGCTGAGACACATGCCGTTAAGTAGACATCCTGTATTTTCACATATAGACCTAACGGATATAGAAGGGAAATTGCCAACTACGTTGTTTTTAATCCAGCTTCTTTTGGGAGGCAAATAAATTTTTGCTATAAATTTAATTTTCTGAACCATTTTCTACAAGTCACTTAGTTGATTTTTAATGGTGATTTTAGCTTTTTGTTTTATTGAAATATAGATATCTATTATGTATTTTTATTGCAGGAAAATCCTGAATTTGATCTACATTTTGAAAAAATATATAAATGGGTTGCCAGCAGCACTGCTGAAAAGAATGCATTTATTTCATGCATTTGGAAATTGAATCAGCGATATCTTCGGAAGAAAGTTGATTTTGTCAATGTCAGCTCACAGCTTTTAGAAGGTAAAGTTAAATAAAAATGTATATGTAAAATAAAGTATATCTGTAAGTGAATATATTATTTGGCATTCTTCAAAGTAATTAAAACTCTGAAAGATCTTTAAAAAAAAAAATAATTTTCCTTATTGCAGAAGTGATGCTTGTTATAGAAAATTGATTCAGTCACTTAATAAACTTAATCCTGAAATGTAACTACTGTTAACATTTTGTTAGATGTTCTTCTGGTCTTTTTTTCTATGCATATTTAAATACTTGTTTTTAGATAAGTTTGTCATTACCTCCCGTTCTTTTTCATATAATATATCATGAACGTTTTCCTTATTAAACATTTACTCAACAGTATTTTTAATGGCACCATAAAATTCCATTATATTGGATATTTTTTAACTAGTCACTTTTTAAAAGTTTTCCAATCTTTGCTTATTTTAAACAACTCTGAGATGAATATCTTTATAGCTGTATTTTTGTGTAGCGTATCGGTGTAGTATTTAAGAATACAAGTCTGGAGTTGGACTGCCTGGATTCAAATCTTGGTTTTGTCCCTTGCTATAGTTTTGTGACCTTGGTTTACTCTTTGTTTCAATTTCTCTTGTCTCAGAAACAGAGATAATAGTATCAACTCCATAAGATTATTGTAAGGATTAAATTATTTAATATATGAACATGATGAGAACAATGCCAAAGCTGTAGTAAGTACTCAGTTGTATATTAGCAATTATTATTCTTTTATCCAGGGTAAAGTCCTTAGACATGAAGTAAATTAAGGTATTTTAGATCATACATCTTCAGGAATATTACTAGGGATTATTTTGTGTTATAAGACAAAAAATCTACTGTTATTGAAAATGTACAATGAGTTTTTTTTTTTAACTTTAAAATTTCTTTTATAAGGGCACACATGTTGTGAGAAGATGCTTCTGTGTGTCTTGCAGATACAATTTGTTGTATTCCTCATCTCAAAGAAAGTAATTGAAGTAGCAGCAGGTGGACAGAGTTGTAGCCCCTCTTTACTAAGGGGAAAAAACATAAGTAGATTTGTCCTAAGTTGTATATTAGTATTTAAAAATAGAAGCTTCTGTTCTGTCAAGTTGAAATATCTGAAATTGCCAATATTCAACCGTTTTGACCTATAAAAATGTCAACTTCAGGTGATTCAGACTGTTCTTTGGCTTAGCTACTGGCCTCTGTCCTTTCTCCATTTTGTTTTACTTAATTCCTTTGCTGTTGGGCCACCTGTCTTTCTCTCCTTAAGTGTAGTATTCTTGTCCATCACTTATTAATTAGTGAGCCTGTTACTGGTTTCAGGCTTGATGCTTGGAACTGGCAGGGGCATCTCTCAGGCCCTGTGCACCTCCCTACAGTGCGGCTGGCCTTGTGTCCGAGGCCTCAGGGCTGCTATCTCGCCAACATTAGCCTCTGATGACCTTTAAGAAATTTATGGTAATTTTCTGTGCCTTGAATAATAGCTTAATGTGCCCTGAGTGAAAGTGAAAGTCATTTAGTTGTGTCCAACTCTTTGCAACCCCATGGACCATACAGTCCCTGGAATTCTCCAGGCCAGAATACTGGAGTGGTTAGCCGTTCCCTTCTCCAGGGGATCTTCCCAACTCAGGGATTGAACCCAGGTCTCCCACATTGCAGGCAGATTCTTTACTAGCTGAGCCATCAAGGAAACCAAGAATTCAGAAGTGGGGAGCCTATCCCTTCTCCAGCGGATCTTGCTGACCCAGGAATCAAACCGGAGTCTCTGGCATTGCAGGCAGATTTTTTACCAGCTGAGCTATTTAATTTTTTTTTTTTTTTTCCAACATTTCAGGATTGAACATTCTGGTCAGTGAATGATTCATAAGCTTTCTGTTCCGTTTTTAAATATTATATATTTCAAGAAGTTACTTATTGCCTAAAATGTATTTTAAATCAATATATTTTGTTCAGTCAATATGCAAAAATACATACCCTACTTGTATTTATCTCATTGAGGAATAGCACCAAAATCAATAAGAAGAGTATTGCTGTTTTTTGAGAATAAGGTGACTAGCTTTAAAAAAGAAAAGACATTTAATTTTTCAGAGCCTTAAGCAAAGATGTAGACATTTTTATAAACATTAACCTAATTGAGATCAATTTTAAGAATACTAAGATCCTTAAGAATCTCATTTTGAAAATCACTTTCTAAATCAGTAAATATTGCTTTGATTTAATGGAGTTTATATAGTAGCTTTATTAATGACTATAAACTAGTTTAATGTCTTACTGGACTTTAAAATCATGGCCACTAATTTTTTTTGTTGTTAAGTCTCTAAGCTTTGGGTTAGGTTAGAAAACAAATGAGAAATAATCACCATTTCCTTTTAAGAGCTAAATAATCACTCGAGTAAGACTGTTCATTGCAGTAACAGCTTTAGTAGTTTTCGTTGGTGACAACTGAATGTTCATGCTAGTAACTGGCGCTTCTTGGTAGAATAATATTTTTAAAACAGGGCTTTGTTAACAGGTTAAGTTGGAAATTTTTCTTTGGCCTTTTCTTTTTCATTCTTGCAGCCTGATTTTTTTTTTTTTAATCTTTGACTTGAATTCTTAAAAGCCAGCTTGAACTAATATCTTGTGTGTTTTTTAGATTACTTCCATCTTGTCCTTTCTAACATTGTTTTATGACTAATCCATTGTGAGGGAGTGTCTGGGTAAAGGTTTTGGGTCTTGAGTGAAAATAACTAGACTAAATGCATGAGTCACAACTGACCTAAAAATAATCCCCAGGAAGTAATCTGTTTTCCAGTTTTCTCCTCCAAGGTCTCGGCAGTACTCTATGTTACTAAGAGAAAATAGAAAGATAAATGTATTTTAGTCACTGTCAGAAAATGAATAGGAAAAATGAACTCTGGAAATTTAGCTTCTTATGAATATTTCCAGTTGATAGTTGTATTTGACATTGTCTTTTAAGCTTTAATTTAGCATGAAGTTCAAATAAGATGTGGGTAGTATTTTAAATATTTAAACCTGTGTACACTTCTACCCAGCTAATATTCTTTGCTTACTTTCCTCTGCTTTTTTCATACCTTTTTATTCTCCAGAACTGCCTAAAGTTACAGAAGGTGCGTAACACCTTTTCTTCTTATTCTATTCCATATATTTTTATTACTTGCCATTGTTCTTTACTATTGGTTGCATATTTTATGAAATTGTGTGCAGGGAAAAATGTATTACAACAAAGTCAATATGATAATAAAAATTAATGATAGTATTCATTATTGACTTCCAAAGAACTGTTTTATGGAAGAGAAAATACTTCTGAAATAATTATGATCATTTAAAATATTTGTTTATTTTAAATATTTACTTATGTAAGGAGTGTACAGAATGATTTGGGCATTCCCTGCCCCCTGGTGGCTAAAAAGCTGCACAAATGACACTTTAACATTTCCAGAGGGACTGTTTTAAAGGACTAGGAGCTTGGTGATGCTACTCTAAAGAACTTATATTTGTATACTGCAATCTGTAATGGCCTGTACCAAAAGTTTTAGCCCTTCCCTTTTTTTCTGGTACGTTATCTAAACCTGCCTAATTAACATTCTTAAGAGTAAATCATTTGCTACTTTGAATTAAGTGTGTTTTGTTCAAGGACAAGTTAACATATGTCAAGTCATGCTGAATGTAGATTCTCATTTTCATACAAAATAATGAATATTTAAAACACTTGGAATTTGTGTTTAAATCGTGTCCCATGAATTATTGAAAATCAGTAACTTTGTTTCGAGGTTTATTTAAGGGTAAAATTATTTTTTTCATTTTTTCTCTCTTAACCTCAAGATTTATATAAAATCCCATATGCTGAGTATATTCTTTCAAGAAAGTGAACTGAGACATTTATCTAGAAAGCATCTCAGTTCTGACCTCATGGTCTTTTGTTTTGAAGCAGAAAGACAGTTGAAATTTTTGTAGTTTTACACAGCCATGTTGTTGTTCTTACTATACAGATATTGAGAAAGTTTCTATTAGCTGATCCTTAGAAATTTTATAAACGCATGTGAAAATTTTTTTAAAGAAAGAAATGGAAAGTTCAGTAAATATTTTCATTGCCCAAAATAAATTATGAATTGTAGATGCACTTTTAAATTTTCAATTGAAAGTTATTTGGAGGAAAACACAAAACATAACAAAGACAAAAAGAACAAAAATAACAGAAGATGTTACCTGGAAAAAAAGGAAAGCAAATTGTTTCTCATGTGTCCTGAATTCATAAGCATTATTGTATTAGAGCAACAGTTACCTCAGGTAGGGAAAAAAAAAGGCTAGGCTTGTGCATGTGTTTCATTTCTGGCTATATATTTGTTTTATAGTTCAATTATGTTTTGGGAAAGTGTGACTAAGGCCTGTTTTAACACAAGTCAATAAATTAGACTGCATGCTTTTGTTATAATAGACATGTTAACATAAGGGGTTCTTCATAAAAATAAGGCCTTTTTTTTTTTCATATATTTTGAATCATTTTTTTCCTATTTTTCAGCCACTAAATGTGACCTGTGCTTATAACTGACCTTACCTATAAGTACAGTGCTGTTATCCCTCCTGGTTTTTTACTACTTTATTTTTAATTTTTACTCTCTTTTAAGAATCTGTTCCAAGTGGAGAAAATCAGAGTGTGACAGGAGGTGACGAAGAGGCAGTGGATGAATACCAAGAGTTAAATGCAAGAGAAGAGCAGGATATTGAGATAATGATGGAAGGCTGTGAATATGCAATTTCCAATGCCGAGGCCTTTGCAGAAAGGTTGTCCAGAGAGCTGCAGGTGCTAGATGGGGTAAGCCTTTCTTGTAACATGTGACTAGTGATGTGTGGTAAACTGAGGAGACTGGTGATGTTCATATTCTCCGGCCTCTGCACTTAAGCCTGGATAGTATGATTATTGCTGTATTTCCCTAAAAGTGCATTACCAGCTGCCCTCCCTCCATCTTTCATTGTTCTTATTCCAAAGACAGAATCATTCCTATTAGGCCAGTGAAGGCAGTTGGCTGAGGTTCTGGATTTGGGGAGGTTCTTGATATGAAGTGAAGGAAGTAGAAAGTAGCCAACCTGAAACCACCCTGGGGGTTGATTCTCCCAGCCTCTGAAACACTTCAGAATAGTTCAGGGCAAGAGAATAACGTTTTTGTGGTTTGGGGGAAAAAAATAGGTACAAGTTAGAAAGAGAGAGAGTGAGCTGAAAGAAGTGAATCCTTTACCCAAAGAGAGCAAAATAGTGTAGTGAAAACAGGAGAACCAGGGCAAGAGGATGTTTGACTCCTCCTCTGAACTGTGGTGTTGGAGAAGACTCTTGAGAGTCCCTTGGACTGCAAGGAGATCCAACCAGTCCATTCTAAAGGAGATCAGCCCTGGGTGTTCTTTGGAAAGAATGATGCTAAAGCTGAAACTCCAGTACTTTGGCCACTTCATGCAAAGAATTGACTCATTGGAAAAGACTCTGATGCTGGGAGGGATTGGGGGCAGGAGGAGAAGGGGACGACAGAGGATGAGATGGCTGGATGGCCTCACTGACTCGATGGACATGAGTCTGAGTGAACTCTGGGAGTTGGTGATGGACAGGGAAGCCTGGCATGCTGTGATTCATGGGGTTGCAAAGAGTCGGACACGGCTGAGCGACTGAACTGAACTGACCTGCTTTGGAATAGATCCTGTTCATTTGTATGCACACATCTGAGCTTGTATCTAAATGTACATCTTTAGGAAGTAAAAAGCTACAAGTAGCACCTGTCTGTGAGAAAAATCTAAAATGAGAATGTTTTGGTCAGAAGTGGGGTGTTGTTTTGTTAGGCAAAGTATGCATTTAAGAAAAACTCTCAGAGAATAAGGAATGTTTTAAAGACTTAAAACAGTGTTGGCATTTTATACATGAAAGGTACAGAAGTTGTAAGGTTGAACTGAGGTCCAGAGATTACACCAATAGTCCAAGCTTACAAATTTGTAAAACTCTCAGGAAGTAAAGCCTAGAAGAGACTTCAAGATGTTGAAGTGAAAATTGTCCTGAATCAGTTCAAGTCCCAGCTCTGCTGCTTAAGATGTCAGTGGGTCTGAGCTCTGCTGCCTTTACAGTTGGGCTGCACTTACAAGTGAGTTATTATGAATAGTATATAAAATAATATGTGAAATTTTGGCATCACTCATAAAATGATATTATTTTAATTCTTTATCCAAATTTTTTCCTCATCATGTTATCTGCCTTCTTAATGTGGCTTTGTAGTTTGTGTTTTCTAGTTGACGTTGCATCTATGTTCCAAGTCATCATTTTACTTTGCAGTTTAATTTTGGATTTGAAAGCTTCCAAATTTCAGGGAATTCAGAATCAATAGTCAGAATCTTTAGGAAATATTAATAAGGGGTTGGTAGTTTGTTGCTACTTTGGGGGAAGAAAGTAGTTGCAAATGAAAGAGAAAAGAAAGAATACTGTAGAAGGAGCTATCTTATGGCAATAGGGTCTTCCACATCCTATTAGTACAAATCATGCTACAGTTATAAATTAGTTCTATGTATCCATTAAAGACTGGCATGCTACTGCTACCCTCTTAACTAAGGTATTAACATAGAATGATTATTATGCTTTTGTTTAGGGTTTTATGTAAATATTGCAGATTATAGAAAATGTTTATAGTTGATAGAGCTGAAAGAAGTGTCAGAGATGATGTAACCTAATGCCAGTTAGTTTTCAGAAATGAGAGTACACCATTACTGATGATACATCTTGGGGCATACCCTAAATATGCAGTATTGAGGTCTGGTCCCTAACCTCCATATAAAGGAAAGTCTGCTTCCTGGAAATACTATGTAAAAAAGTGGTATATAAACACAAAGTAGCAAATTAAAATAGATGTGTATGTCAACCTTTGTTGCTGCTGCTAAGTCACTCTGCTGTGAAAGAGATTTATGGATATTTCATTTAAAGCATATGAAGTATTACTTCTCTTTTTAACTTTATAGGCCAACATCCAGTCAATCATGGCTTCGGAAAAACAAGTCAACATCTTAATGAAGTTACTGGATGAGGCTCTCAAGGAGGTGGATCAGATTGAATTGAAACTGAGCAGTTATGAGGAAATGCTCCAAAGTGTAAAAGAACAAATGGATCAGATCTCTGAAAGCAACCACCTAATTCATCTTAGTAACACTAATAATGTAAAACTCCTATCTGAGATAGAGTTCCTTGTGGTAAGCATGATTATAAACTATGAACAACAATTAAAAAAAAAAATCTAATGATCTCTAAAGCCCATTTGAAAATATTTTCTAATTTCCTTAGGAGAGCAAGATTTAAAAATACTGAAGTTTCAAAGACCCAGTAATAGGATTGAGTAGCAGCTTACCTGTAAACTTCCTAAGAGTACACAGTATTACTGTGTACAAATGGTGTGTTTATTTACATTCCAGAACCACATGGACCTGGCCAAAGGTCATATAAAGGCACTTCAGGAAGGAGATCTTTCTTCTTCCAGGGGCATTGAGGCCTGCACCAACGCCGCAGATGCCCTGCTGCAGTGCATGAATGTGGCTCTTCGACCAGGTATGACAATAAAATCTGCCCAAGAACCTGGGACTAAGCTTCTAACTGTAAAGCTTTTGACAAGAAGTCCACAAGGCACGTGGTTTAGGGTTAGATTATTAGCTATTGAAACAAGTTTCACTTACTATCAAACGTAATTTATATTGGCACAAAGAACTTTTTCATTTTAGTACCTTCTGATTGACCATTAGTGACTCTAAGTTAACACCAGGATTTTTCTTCAGTGCTGTTCACAGGACCTAGCACAAAGTAGATGCCATAAGCCTTCGCTCGACCAGGTTCTAAAACTTGAGCTTGCGTCAGGATCACCTAGAGGGCTTTTTAAAACACAAATTGCCAGGTGCCACCACAGAATCAGTAGGTCTGGTCTGAGACCTTAGAATCTATGTTTCTGACTGTTCCCAGGTGATGCTGAGGCAAGACTGCAGTGTGAGGATCACTGAGTTATACTGCTTTTTCCCCCCTACCTTTCTTTTATAAACACACGAATAAACCAGTAAAACGTTGAGTTCTTCAAACTGAAATATGGCTTCTGTTATAAATGTACTCATTAGACATCCAGGAGCTCTTTAACCCATTAAATAAGTTGTTAAAATTTCAGGCCATGACATGCTTCTGGCAGTTGAACAGCAGCAGCAGCGTTTCAGTGATTTGCGAGAGAATTTTGCCCGGAGACTGGCCAGTCACCTCAACAATGTTTTTGTTCAACAGGTAATTTTATTTTATTACAATACTGTCATGTTCCTGTAGCTTGAAACAAAATTGTCACAGAAAAAAAGGTGATGTATTGGGAGCACAGTATGTTCCTTTATATATTTATTTGATTTTAATATTTTTAGTTATGTGTGGATTTGCTCATAGATGTATTTGGGGCCTCAGTGGTCTCCTATGAAGACAGTTCCTTTTAGCTAAAATTCCCTAAGTTTTAAATAATTATGCTTCATATTACATATACCCCATTTAGACAATCTTGTTTATAAAAATAAGTCCAAACTTGTTACGTGTTTAATGTTTGGCCTGTTTTGTTTTTCAATATTTTCAAGTGAGAACTAGGACTTGATTCCCTGTTTTAAGTGTTTCATTGGCTCCATGTACTTATAAGTACGAGAAAATGGCTAACTCAAGTGTAAATTCTAGTTGATTTAATCTTATATAAAACCTTTGTCTCTATTTTTATGTGGAAAGGGTGTGGCAATGATATAAATGTTACTATTAAGTATACCTTAGAGGGATTTGAATAGAAGGTGTTTTAATAAATAATAATTAGACTTAATATTTATTGAATAAATTAGGTGTAATAAATTAGATTTTGTGTATTTATCATCTCTTTAGTAGGGATTTGGGGCAAAAAAAAAAAGTTGAGTGAAATTTTGTTCATTAAGAAATTCTGTCTGAAATTCTAGGTTCTTATTTTGTTTTCACTTTGTAGTATTCTGAAACAATTGTGTTTACTCTATTTTATTTCTGATTAGTTTACTCAGGCCCTCCTTCAACTCTATAGCAGGTCCTACTTTCTTTCGGTGCCTGTGAGTACATCAACTTTGGCTCCAACTTCTCTGATTCTTTTTTTTTTTTTTCCTGTAAAGTTTACTAAGCTTAATAGCAGCAGAATCTTTATAGTTATAATTTACTGATTTAAGCTACCTGTTAACCATATTTGTAGCAGTTTTTTTAATGTCCCATAACAGAAAGTTTATTTAGATCCAAAAGGCATTTAATCTCATTCTGCTTGCCTTTCTTTCTGTCACTCTTTCGTTCACTCACTCATTCCTTTATTTAGAAGTCATTTGCCAAGTGATTAAAGATGGATTCCAGACATTGCATTGGAATAGATGAGAGGCTGATTCTTTCCTCTAGTTGCTCACAGTCTAGAGAAGGGACACAAACAGACTGAGGGGAGGGTATGTTATGGTGGTACCATGGGAGCATAAAGGAAGATCAGCTAACTAAGCGCACAAGGGGGAGACAGGGGAAGATTCTTTTAACATTCCACTTGACTTAAAAAGCATCAGGAAAAAAGTAAACCTAGGAATCACATAGGAAATACTAATGCACATTTTTCTTACACTATTTCAATAATATCTATTTCTACACAATTCCCTAGTTTTTTAAAATAACCCTGTTGGCAGGGGTGTAGTCCACATTTGTAGATGGTACTGAAAATACCAGTCAGTAAGTGATAATCCTTTCTCCACCCGTAATTGTTTGTTATAACACGCTATTATTTGTGATTTTGCTTCCTTGCCTTATAAACTAATGGCTTTGTTTAATGAATGCTTCCCAGTTCTGAAAATCTAATATGCGTTGTTAAATGTGAGTAATGCATGTTAAAAACCAGAATGTTGCAACAACCTGGAATGTGCTGAAGAAGATGAAAGATGATGTCCCAAGTGCAGAAAAGAGATTTTCTTTGTGTTAAATGTCTTTGTCTGTCATCAAATTTTGATTGTGCGTCTGACTAGTGTGTCACATTGTGTGACAGTACTCACTGTCCTCCATATGTAGGAATAAGAAATGGCTCCTACCTTCAAGATGCTTGTGAGGATGTGCTGAAAGTAATGTACTTAAAACTCTACAGCAGTGTATACGGGATACCTTGGAGACACCACGATAAACTGAATGTGTCAGTAAAGCAAGTCACACAAATTTTTTGGTTTCCCAGTGCATAGAAGAGTTATGTTTACACAGTATTGTAGCCTATTGTGTGCAATATCATTATGTCTAACAAAGAATGTACACACTTATTTAAAAAATACTTTATCACTAAAAATTGCTAACCACCATCTGAGCCTGCCATCTGAGTCACAATCTTTTTGCTGGTGGAGGGTCATTCCTCAATGTTGATGGTACTGGGGGACCAAGGCAGTGATTACTGAAGATTGGGGTGGCTATGGCAGTTTTTTAAAATAAGACAACAGTGAAGTTTGCTGCAATGATCAACTTTTCCTTTCTCAGACAATTTCTCTGTAGCATGCAATGCTGTTTGATAGCAATTTACCCACAGTAGAACTTCTTTCAGAATTGGAGTCAGTCTTCGCAAATCCTGCCACTTGGTTTATCAACTAAGTTTATCTGTAATAAGAAACTTTAAACAATGTCTTAATTTTTAAAGTATATAAAGAGTCAAATTCTTAGCACAATTGAGTTCTAGATATGATAGTTATCTATATTATTGATTGAATTAAGCAATTTAAGTATTTGATTTTCCTCCTTCCTATGTATATTTTGGAACCGGTTTCTCTAAAATCTTTCTGTTAACACTAACAGTATTTACTATATCTTAATAGTCTGAAGGTAATGATGTTCTTTATATCAGTGAATTTTCAGATGATGGTGATCTGAAACTGCTACTTGCAGTAGAAAGCTTTGAATAATAATATATGTAAAAGAGCTTTGTAAACTGTAAAATTCTCTATAAATGTTGATTCTTCCATTTTGCAGAAGAGATGAAGGTTTTTAATTGAAGAGCTTTCCTGACATTAAATAATATAACTTAACATACAGTGACCTGAGTAAACAGCTATTGAAGAACATAAACCATGATTTTGAGTCTTGAATCATTGAAAAAATTAATTAGGAAGAGTGGGATAATGGAAATATATCTAATATTATTATTAATAAGGGCAGAATATTTGAAAAACATTTATCAGCAATAATAAGTTTGTCAAGTACTCCTTCCTTTCAGTCAGTGTAACTTAGTTAAGACACAATTTGGAGACATTCAGTTCAGTTCAGTTCAGTCGCTCAGTCGTGTCCGACTCTTTGCGACCCCATGAATTGCAGTACTCCAGGCCTCCCTGTCCATCACCAACTCCCGGAGTTCACTCAGACTCGCATTCATTGAGTCAGTGATGCCATCCAGCCATCTCATCCTCATGTTTCCACTGTTTCCCCATCTATTTCCCATGAAGTGATGGGACCAGATGCCATGATCTTCGTTTTCTGAATGTTGAGCTTTAAGCCAACTTTTTCACTCTGCTCATTCACTTTCATCAAGAGGCTTTTTAGTTCCTCTTCACTTTCTGCCATAAGGGTGGTGTCAACATTAGCAGACTTAAACCTAATCTCTATCTGTGTACAGTATCTAATATCTGTGATTCGGTGGAATCTCAGTCATCCTGATGTGGCAAACATTTCTGAAATGTAATGTTTGTATTGACCTTCAGCAATTTTTGAGTCTGGCTAAGATGATTTTGTTTGGCATGTTTTTAAAAGAAAACAGAAGTGAGACTCACGTGACTAAGGTTCAGATTCTAGCCTTCCTCCTATGTGACCTGTGTAAATCACTTAACCCTTTGAATTGCAGTTTGTTCTATTGGATCAACTGATCTACTGCATCCATATACTCTAAAACAAAGTCAGGATGCATCGTCTGTCTCAGGCTGTTTTAAAACTTACTAATTTATATAAGTCATGTCAAGGATTAAAAACAAAATTATATAGTAGCCTGTTTAGCAAATTAATGGAAAATTTAAAATTACATTATTATTAGGGATTATTAGGGCTTCCCGGGTGTCTCAGTGGTAAAGAATCCACCTGCAGTGCAGAAGACATAGGTTCAGTCCCTGGGTGGGAAAATCCCCTGGAGGACGAAATGGCAACCTACACCAGTACTCTTGCTGGGAAATCCCATGGACAGAGGAGCCTGGCAAGCTCACAGTCTGTAGGGTTCACAAAGAATAGGACATTACCCAGCAACTGAGCACCAAGTGCTATCCTGGAAAGCCCAGGAAATAGTCATCTGTAGTCCTTCCTAGTTCTGAAAGTTTGTATCCTGTGTATTTTCATCTGCTGTTTTAAATATTGTAAACTCTAATGGAAATATCATAGATGTAAATAATTTGTTTTGAATGACTTCCCCTGTTTGGTGTGTGTTTCTTAGTAACAGTTTATATCATGATATTTATTTGCTTAGTAAATTGTAAAATGATAGGGGAGAGGTAAACTTGATTAAAACATTCATTCTCAGCCACTTTAAAAGATAAAATGAGTCGATTTATCAGAGAGTCATTCTGGTGTGTTTATGACTATTTTATGGTGGTGGTGTTCAGTTTGAATACACACATGATAAAGACAAGTAAGTACTCAGTTCTTATATTTCTATGATCTGTTGTTTTTGCTTGGCCATGCTTGATCGTGATTAAGGATATTTAGTTACAACAATATTTCCTTATACTGTCAGTGATATTTATGTACTTATTTATTCACTCTAGGGTCATGATCAGAGTTCAACTCTTGCTCAGCACTCTATTGAACTGACTTTACCTAATCATCATCCATTTCATAGAGACTTACTCCGATATGCCAAGCTGATGGAGTGGCTAAAGAGTACAGATTATCGAAAATATGAGGGACTAACAAAGGTATGGATTTGATGTCAGTTACTCACTGGGTATAGAGCATTATCTTTTAGAATTGAGAGGTCATGTGTTCTGTTCCACAAGTGACATTTGAAACACTGTTGTATGTTCTTAGAAAAGCAGCAAGTAGTTGAATTTCTGAGTGCTCATTAGCTAGGGAGAACATTTATTTTATTTACTTGGATGGAGCATAGCTATATTTTGAACTTCAATATAGCATTAGGCTGTACTGCAGCTTGAAGCATCGTTCAGTTTAGTTAAATAATTATTTCCTGAGTTTCTTTATGTGCAATATGAAAACTAGAGAGTATGAAGATATTTTCAGTGAGGCATTTGCTTTCTAAGAATCTTTAATCTGCTCTTTTAAGCACATGCAGTTTGCCTCTTTATTAAACAAACATTCCACTTTTCCAGGCACATAGAAACATAGATATTTCTGTTCCTGACTGTGGAACACACTAGCTGGAAAAATTGGATTATCATATTATGGTACATCTCTTTGTCAGTCACCAGATTTTCATTGTGTGCCTCTTGTGTACTCACTGTAATCCATATGTAAGAATAAGAAGTGGCTCCCACATATGCTCTTACTTCCAGAGAGCATCAGGTCTGCCGGGGAAGAGCAATTATACTTAAAACAGCCAGCCATAGTTAAGTGCTAAACTGGAAATGAGTTTAAATGTATAGCAGGTTAGAGAAAGGAAGTTTATGACCTGAAGCCACAGGAGAAAACTTCATAGAAAACATTGGATTTGACCCTTTTCCCGGGACTTTAAGAAGGCCAGGCTGACTGAAGCTGAAATTCCATATTCTAGAAGAGTGAGAAGTTTGGTTAAAAAATCTGAGCTGTGAGTCCTAACAGCATTCTTCACACATAGGAAAAGACTTGATAGGGGAAACTAATTAAGAACCTAATATAATAATGAACTGAAATGAAATCTTGAACGAGGAAGATGATAGTAGGAATAGAGATTATAAATCATAAGAGAGAATCCAAAAACAAGGGACAGGATGGTGCCAGACTTGTGAGACATAGAGCTGAGAATAGTGATAAATACCACTTGGGCTTCCCAAGTGGCGCAATGATAAAAAAAAAAATCCATCTTTTAATCTAGGAGATGCAGGTTTGATCCCTGGGTTGGGAAGATTCCCCTGGAGATGGAAATGGCAGCCGACTCCAGTATTCTTGCCTGGAGAATCCCATGGACAGAGGAGCCTGGTGGCTGCAGTCCATTGGGTCACAAAGAATTGGACATGACTGAGTGACTGAGCACACACATACACACAGATGTCTGCAGTTGGACAAGAGAAGAGTCATTCATACATTCACTGAGCCAATGAATTGAGTATCTGTTGTGTGCTAACAGTGTTGTATGTGCTAAAGATAACAGCACTGAAGAAAATAGGCAAACGCTTGACTGTTCATATTCTAGTGGAGAAGGACCAACACAAAAGTCAGTTTCATAGTCTGCTGGAAGGTACTGCTGAGAGCTCTAGAGAAAATAGAGCAGGGAACGCTAGGACATCAGAAAGGTTGAAGTTTCAAAAAGGATGATCAGAGAAGGCAACACAAATTTTAAAGGTGAGCAGTGGGAATTTCCGAGGAAAGCTTTCCCAGCACAGCACATGTGCCCCAAGGCAAGAGCAACCTGGAGCACTGGAGGAGCAACCAGGAGGCTGTTGTGGTGGGAGCACAGCGAGCCAGGTTCAAGATGAGAAGAGCGGGTGTGAGAGGTGAGGTGAGGTGGGGCAGGGCAGATCTGGAAGGGACTGTGCACCATTGTTAAGAATTTGATTTTTGCTTCCAGAGAGATGAGGGAGGGGTGTTGATGGGCTTTGAGTAGCAGAATGACATGATCTCACTCATTTAATACATGGCCATTGTAGCAGGAACCCGTGGGTTCAGTACTCTATCGTTGTGTTGTATTCTGGTTTGTTTTGAGTCAGCAGAATTCTGATTTGGAGATAGCTTCAGTTCAGTTCAGTTCAGTTCAGTCGCTCAGTCGTGTCCGACTCTATAGCTTACAGAATAATATTTGTGTGACTGGAATCTTTGCCTTCTGAAGTTTTAAGAGGATTAATACTGTATTTTGAATAATTAAATATTGTTACATCTTCGGAGTTTTGTGTCAACAAATGCTTTGTCCCCTAGTGAATATTCAAATGAGTAAAATAATCAATAAGCTTTTTGCCTGATTGTGTTCTCAGTGAGTATTATTGCCCTATCTTCATATATATGTATCATTCATGAATGTAATTTAAAGTGAAGAAGCAAGACAGTAGCCAGTCTGGCACTGAATTATGGGATCATTCTCTGCTCACAGTATATTTTCAATTGACAATATTGATGTGCTTTTTTAAATGAAATTATCTTATTTCCAAGGAATCTTACTTTATCTTGTGTTTGAACTTGTGACAGACATGCAGTTTTATGCCTGATAATCTAATTTGGTTGCTCAAGTGTTTTCAAAAATAGGAATTTTATTAATATGACAAAGAAGGGAATGAAAGGAAATGGAAAGAAAGGAATGAAAAAAGGAACCTGACAAATCAGTGTTTCTTTGGTAAGAAATAATAATTAAATCCAGATACTATTTATACTTCATACTTCCCAGGTAGTGTGTGGTAAAGAACTCACCTGCCAATGCAGGAGATGCAGGAGATTCAGGTTCAGTCCCTGGTTCAGGAAGGTGCCCTGGAAAAGGAAATGGCAACCCACTCCAATATTCTTGCCTGGAGAATTCCATGGACAGAGGAGCCTGGTGAGCTCTATAGTCCATAGGATTGCAGAGAGTTGAACCCAATTAAAGTGACTTAGCAGTCACCTTTGTAGTTGGTTAGTTGTACCCAGCTCACACTTTTTGGCAGGACCAGGAAAAGCTTGTCTTCATTTCTTTAGGGATAAGAATAACTAGGCTCTGTCCCAACTCTACTTATGGCTGAATCTAAGCAAACCCCTGATTTGGGGTATATGTAATTAGAGCCTAAGGAAAATAGAGATGCGTTGGACATGTAATAAGCTCGGCTGCCCAGAATCCATTCTCCCTAGCTGGGGCTCTGAGTTATGCATGTAGAGCGGTTGATCAGGTCCATCCATGTTTAGGTAGGAACAATCTTTCCTCTCCTAATAGTCCCCTGAGGCTGACAGTCTTAAAGATTGCTCAGACATCGTCTCTCAGCCTCAGTCTCATATTTGTAAATACAGAAAATAAAACATGGTGTTATCTGTAAAACTCTGCTGCTGCTGCTGCTGCTAAGTCGCTTCAGTCGTGTCTGACTCTGTGACACCACAGACGGCAGCCCACCAGGATCCCCCGTCCCTGGGATTCTCCAGGCAAGAACACTAGAGTGGGCTGCCATTTCCTTCTCCAGTGCAAGAAAGTGAAAACAGTGAGCACAAAATAAAGTTGGAAATACTGCCTGAGATAACAGTAGTTAAACTCAAGATAGTTGGATTTTAAGTTAGGTGCTGTATACAGGGTGCTAAGAAAAATGCGTACTGTGACAAACATCTTTCTGAATTTAGTAAATGAATGAACTGAGAGTCACACCTGACTGTGGCCTTTCCCACCCCTGAGTTTGTTGAGAACCTGGGGGAAGGTATTCAGTCATTTGAATTGTATTGAAAAAGAAGGTGATTTTCGGTAGTCTCCTCAAATCACTGTTTTCAGAATAGCAAAATAGCTGTTTTGAGACTAAGTTGCTTGGGTAATAGTGTGCACTTAATTTGGGTATTGGAATGCAGTTTGTTATATTGAGTGAGTTGAGCAGAAATCTAATGAAGATTTTATGAATTATAAGTTGGTCAGTCATTTACATTGATTTCCAGTGATCAGTGTTTTTGTGAGAATTTAAAATTCAAAGAATGAGATGCTGAAGAAGTGAAAAAGCTCAATGAAATAGGAATAATTTTAGGGTCTATATTAACTTTAGATTTGCTTTTAAAGTTACACACAAAGAACACAGGAAAAAATTTCCTATTTAACTTTCCTTACAGAGAATAATTTAAATGATATACCTTTGAAAGTTACATCTGATGTTTAAAGCAAAGTAAACTGTTGTAAAACTGGATGTGTTTGAAATTGAAGTGTAGATTCCGTGATAAATTTAAAAGAATAACTAGGCATAGGAGTTTTTCTACTGTGGATTTATTTAAATTTAGTGAAACTCTACATAAGGCATTTAACATAGGATTTGGAAAAATATATGGCTTCCCACTGTTGAATCTTTCGTAAGGGTATAAAATATTTTTGTATGACAGTAAGCATATATGATGAGGGAATGAGTTTGCCTGTTAAATAATAGATGTTTTCATTTGAACTAGAATAAATTTTGTTTTTTAAAAATAAATTATTTGATTATGAAAACTGTAAGATGTAGTAATTAAATTTTTATGAAGTGAAGTGAAGTGAAGTCGCTCAGTCATGTCCGACTCTTTGTGATCCTATGGACTGTAGCCTACCAGGCTTCTCCGTCCATGGGATTCTCCAGGCAAGAATACTGGAGTGGGTTACCATTTCCTTCTCCAGGGGATCTTCCCGACCCAGGGATTGAACCTGGGTGTCCCGCATTGCAGGCAGACGCTTTAACCTCTGAGCCACCAGGGAAGCCCTAAATTCTTATGAAAGTAACCTATTTTGGGTTAATTTAATGCCCCATGCTGGCAAGGTATGGTAAAACTCAATGTACTGCTTCAATATCATTGATACTGTCTATTGGTATAATAATTTTTAAAACAGCATGGCAATATGGAGGAAGAGTTAAAAGATTCCCTTACTCTTTGGCACTGTAATTTTACCCTTAGGAAATTATTCCAAGGAAGCAGTTCATTAGAGATGAAAAGCTTATTGTAACATTGTCTATCGCAGCAAAACATCGAAACCACTTAAGTAGTCTGTGTTAAGAGGATGGTTTACTAAATTGTGAACATCAACAGAGTGTAATACTGTGCAGTCATTAGTATATGACACTGGAAAAGCCTGATTGTGCTGACCCAAACACCCTATATAGTATGAATGCAGCTATATTTAAAATACATGAAAAGTAATGTGTAAATTACCATTGGATCATTCTAAAAGCAAGAGAGTTCCAGAAAAACATCTACTGCTGCTTTATGGACTACGCCAAAGCCTTTGACTGTGTGGATCACCATAAACTGTGGAAAATTCTTCAAGAGATAGGAATAGCAAACCACCTTATTTGCCTCCTGAGTAGTCTGTATGCAGGTCAAGAAGCAACAGTTAGAACTGGACATGGAACAACAGACTGGTTCCAAATCAGGAAAGGAGTATGTCAACCTGCTTATTTAACTTATATGCAGAGTACATCATGTGAAATGCTGGGCTGGATGAGGCACAAGCTGGAATCAGGATTGCCAGGAGAAATATCAGTAACCTCAGATATGCAGATGACACCATCCTTGTGGCAGAAAGCAAAGAACTAAAGAGCTTCTTGATGAAAGTGAAAGAGGAGAGTGAAAAAGTTGGCTTAAAACTCAACATTCAGAAAACTAAGATCATGGCATCCAGTCCCATCACTTCATGGCAAATAGATGAGGAGACAACAGAAACAGTGAAAGACTTAATTTTGGGGGGGCTCCAAAATCACTGCAGATGGTGACTGCAGCCATGAAATTAAAAGAGGCTTGCTCCTTGGGAGAAAAGCTATGACCAACCTAGACAGCATAAAACTGTCTAGGTTAAAAAACTGAGACATTACTTTGCCAACAAAGGTCCATCTAGTCAAAGCTATGGTTTTTCCAGTAGTCATGTACAGATGTGAGAGTTGGACTGTAAAGAAAGCTGAGCACCGAAGAATTGATGCTTTTGAACTGTGGTGTTGGAGAAGACTCTTGAGAGTCCCTTGGACAGCAAGGAGATCCCAACCAGTCAAACCTAAAGAAAATAAGTCCGGAATATTCATTTGAAGGACTGATGCTGAAACTGAAACTCCAATATTTTGGCCACCTGATGCAAAGAAGTGACTCATTGGAAAAGACCTTGATGCCGGGAAAGATTGAAGACGGGAGGAGAAGGGGACGATGGAAGATGAAGATGGTTGGATGGCATCACTGACTCAATGGACATGAGTTTGAGCAGACTTTGGGAGTTGGTGATGGACAGGGAAGCCTGGCCTGCTGCAGTCCATGGGGTAGCAAAGAGTCGGACATGACTGAGCAATTGAACTGAACTGAATGTATACAAGTGAAAATGTGAGTGTGATTATTCAACTTCATATTTTTATAAACTGTTAATATTATGATGCCAGTTCAGTCTTTTTAAAAAATGGAAAATAGCCTTCTTGTGTCCTATGAAATACATCAAATATTTTAAGACCACAAAATTCAAAACAAGCACAAAGGATATGGGAGGATTGAGAAATGGAAATTGTTATATTTGTTTTATTAATGAGTATGTGTTGTTTTCACTTTTAAGAATTACATGGATTATTTATCACGACTCTATGAGAGAGAAATTAAAGATTTCTTTGAAGTTGCAAAGATCAAGATGACTGGCACAACTAAAGAGAGCAAGAAGTTTGGTAAGCTTAGGCACCTCAGTCCCCTTGTTTTCTTTCTAGTCTATTAAAAATAGTTTTGTGACAAATAATTTTAAGACTTTTTAGGCAATGTGTAAGGAGATACAGTAGAATTAGTAAAAGAATAAATATAATGCATTGGTTTGATATATAGGTTTTTCATGGAACAAGTATGTCTCTAAATACTTTTACTAATTAAAATTCTGCAGTATGTGAATTTGACAGCAATTGTAAATACATGTCATGTCTAATAAAAATAAAGTGCACCTCATATCCGCAGATGCGGAACCCATAAATATGGAGGACCAACTATGAGACTTGAGCATCTGTGGATTTTGATATCCACGATGGATTTTGACATCCAGGTGCTGGAACCAACCCTGCACAGATGCCGGGGACAACTGTATATAGTCGTAGAAGAAGCAGTTGGCCAGAAAATGCAGTGCAGTCTGGTAGAGAAAGTACTAGATTAAGAGACACATGTTGGAAGTTCAGTTTCTGATTTCCTAAAAGACCTTTTATAACAGGTGGAGGCAAGTCTGTGATCTCATAAGTCATTGCACTCCACAGGGAGGTGAAAGTGATTCCTAGCTTCTTACTTCTCACTGGCTATTTTGAATCAAAAAGAAAGTTTCTAAGTGTTTTCTCCCCTGTGAAGGGGCTATAAAAATGTCACCAAAATTTCTCCTGTAATTATACTTTATTTTTCTGAAGAGTTATTTTTGAAACAAGAGGTTTTTTTGTTGCTTCTAAATATGTTAAATAAACAAAAAACTTGATTTAAAAGGATAACCAGTGAAAGTATCAAGTTGCAAGGAAATGATTTGCCGAGGCCACATTCTGCTCTTGCATGTACCCATCTCTGGACTTCTTTTTGGATGGAGTTCTGTGCCTATTGGAGTCAAAACCTGGCCTTAAATGGCTACAGTGTGTCCTCTGTGTCTGCATAGTTCCCCTTTAGAACCATGAGTTTAGCATTTACTTGTTGAAAGGAGCCTGTGCCCTGATTGAAATTCATAGCTCATCTTTCCATTCTTTTCTTTAGGACAAAGAAGACTATCTTTAGTAGTGGGTAATTATTTTGTGATTCACTGGTTTGTGGTGGTTGTTTTTTTTTAATACAACACTAATATATTGGTGATACTAGTTCAGATTTTTTAAATGGTTTGAATCTGTGTATTACACTTTGGTAAAGATACTGATAAAAATATTGGGACAATAGGCTTTTGGAAACAGAAATGCTAACTCATCCTAAAGGTTAATTGTTCTTAAACAGTGCGTTTATATCCTTGTTAATGTTTCACCATGGATATGTTAAATCAGTTTTTCTTTTTAGTAAACAACATATTAATACAGTTACATGTTTAATGTTTTCATTTAGTATATTTGTCATCACTTGTTACTGCAATAAAAGGGAAATCTTTCTAAAACTACCTCCTTGGGAGGTTATTAATGCCCTGTCTCTTATACACATCTAGATGTGTATAAGAGACAGGGAGACAACAGAAAATCAGTTCTTAATAGTAATTACAATTAAAAGAGACCTAAAATTTGGGGAAGATAACTTTTCAGTGGATCAAAATTAAGTAACTATGAATAAAATTTAAATTTGTTCTGTTTTTTCCTTGCTCTGAAACTGCTGCATCGTAGATACTAATAAGAATAGAAAGTCAGATTGAATGTATTTTACAAAAGGAAATTGTGTAGACAAAATATAGTCGTAGAGATTCAGGGGAATTCTCTCTTTTTGAACCATTCTTTACTCAAGTCTTTAACATCTACTTAGTTCAGATAATTTAAAATAATGTTAAAATGCCAGTAAACTACTTTTTCTTTGTGGTAAGGTTTTTATAAACTGTTTGCCTTTTTTAGATCAGAAGGTTTACCCTGATATCTTCAGAGGTGTGGAATTGTCCCCCCAAGATTGATACTTTGGTGTTTTGTTTTTCTTTTGTGTTCCTCAGACATACTTAATGAAAAGATAGGCAAAGGATATTTAGTAATAATTTTTTAAATTGCTCATTTTTTTCTTTCTACTAAGATAAGACACACATGTATTAGTTGAACCTATTTACATATTAACTTCCTTATCTTTATTAATGTAAAACTTATAAAATTATATGCCAAAAACATTTTTTTTCAGTGTTTCTCCACTAAATTAAGAAACCTTGTTGACTCCAAAGGGAGTCTTGAACACAAGACTAATTCAGTCCTGACTGGAAGATTCATTAAGTAAATGTTTATTAATTACCTATTATAAGCACTGCTCGGTACTGAGAGTGCAGCCATGAGCAAAGACCCTACCCTCTTGATGCTTGTACTCTAGCAGAAATTGTTTAAGGATGTTTAAAATTTGCTGGAATAGTGTTACTTCTTGCTGATAAATAATACAGACTTTTTTATGAGCCCAAATAGGGCACTAGTAGTATTTATTAACTACTTTAAAAAAAGAAAAATATATGCAGCATTAGGCTGTGCTCTGAAACTGGTGAACTTAGTAGAGTGACACCTTAAGGCCACCAGAAGGTACTGTTCAGATAGACCAGCCAGTGACTCCAGCGCATCCCTCCCTACTGCGCTGTAATGTCCAGCCTTATCATTTCATATTCCTTTAAACTTCAGGCAGACAAGGCTGGGAAGATTTAGATGTTTTTGCTGTGGCAAATTAGTAGTTTATACTCGAGCTTTTGCCTGGCGATAGCAGCTATCACTATTCCTGTTTGGCAGAAGCTGACACATTGTTTTCTATTTCTTAAATATTTCTAGAGTTATATTCATTAATTTTCTCTTTTATTCTGTAATTTCTTTCTTTGCCTTTCAAGTTAGCTTCTCATTTGGGTTGAGAATGTTTCACAAGACGATTTCTACAATTGATCTTAACAAATACTAAAGAGAGGTTTTCAGTTCAGTTCAGTCGCTTAGTCGTGTCCGACTCTTTGCGACCCCATGAATCGCAGCACGCCAGGCCTCCCTGTTCATCACCATCTCCCGGAATTTTTAGATAAAGGAAATACCAGATGACCCTGAAAGAGCTCCAGTTCCCAATTAGACCTCTTCCCTCAGCTTTACCCTTCTACCTACCCATCTCCCAATAATTAGTATTTTGATGCATATGTTCTATTCTCAGTATTCACAGAGCCAATTAAGTTACTAAATAGTTTAGCTTATTATTCTAAAATGGTTTTAAAATCCCACTCTTAATTTTTTATCAGAGGGAGTATAAAATTATTTAGTACAGTGGAGATTCCTTCCAAGAGCTTTCAGTGAATACAGGATTGTTAATGCATTTAATGTTTAAATGTGCAACTTCATTCTATTAAATTTTCACTGTATTAAATTATTTACTTGAACTCTGTTTTCTTCAGAAATCAGAACTTGTAAGTATAGTCTTTAAATTTAAGTACATCAGCTTAGGAGACTTAAAATATCATTTAAAAGTGTGGGGGAGGTTTACAAATGTAGATACTTTTACCTGAATATTTGCATAAAATAGTATATTAAAAGACTAGTAAAGTCTTTTCTCTCATGTAATTTCTCAAGCAGTAGCTGACCAACTAAACATATGTTGCATCTCTCGTTACTTGATGCTCATGGTTCTTTGCATGTGTCTTTTAAACTAGAGCTTTAACTTCCTCTTGTGCATGGTTTGTGCAAATTGCAGTTTATTAACTTGTCTTTGTCTTTGATGCTTGCAACCTAATACATCACAGCTACACTGCCTCGAAAAGAAAGTGCTGTCAAACAGGAAACAGAGAGTGAGTATGCTTAGTGTATTAGTAGGTATTCTCAATGCATGTTTGTTTAATGTCTAGAAATTAGTTATTTATCTTGAAAAGGGTTACACCAGAAATATTGATTGCTCTGGGTTGCCAGGTATTGATGAAAGAAAACCAACAGAAAGGAAGTGGTATGACTACATCCAAGAAATATGTAATATGGTTAAACATGTATGGTGGGTAGTCAGAAATTTATAAAAAGTCTTAACCATTATACTTTTTTTTCAGGCTGTGTTTAGAAACTATAAAATTTCTTGTATGTGTGGTCAGATTTTGCATAATGAAATCAAAGTTTGTCTCTAACTAAGTATATATCATATTTTTTATTACTTATTTTATTATTTGTCCCTTCTGACCATCAGCAAATAATACAGGTTAGCTAAGAAATAGTCAAGAAGAATAAAAATCCTTTACTGTTTAAATTTAATTCTGAATAAAAATATCACATTTTCTTGTAAAAATAGAATCCTTTAATTATTTGATGTATGTAGGATATTGTCCAGACACATTGTTCTCATTTTTCCTCATGGCTATGATAGATACCTGTGTTTATACCTAAATTCAGATGTCCCATATTAATATAGTTAATAATGTATGTGTTATATTTTAGTTGTATTTTAAATACAACAAATATTCAGGGTTTTTTTTTTTTTTCCTTTTCATTTTGTTTAGTTTTTAAAAGAACTTTAATCAGTTCACTTGCTGAAAAAACAAGAGTGTCTGAGTTCAGGAATGTATTAAGTTGAGTCATGTGTAATTGACATTTTTAGTAGGGCAAGAATAATTGAGTGTTGGTAGTTTCATATGGTTCAGCCTAATGTGTTGATTTAATGTAGAGGCAAATAATATTGGAATATGGCAGTTTTTTTCTAGAAATAAAATTATCATGTTAGCTAGTATTCTAGGGGGTCAGTGACTTTCATCCATAGTCATGTCTTCTGAGTAGAAAAGAAATCCTCATCTACTTTAGAAAAATCATCAGGCAACTGTGATGAGACTGGGCAGGGCACAATGTGATCTTTAAGATCCCTTTCAATCTTATTCTGTGATTCTGTATGATTTCACCTATCATTACATATGCTCAGAAGTAGAATACAAATCTTAATGAAAGAGAAAGACACTGTATATCCTTTTCATATGGTAGAGTTGTGCCCTAACTAATATGAACCCCAGAAGACCGGGACAGTAGAAAAGAGCCCTGATTTATGCCATGAATCTTTTATTCATGAAGGTCACAACTTTTAAAGTTTTATCATTTCTTAGGTCTTCATGGAAGTTCCGGGAAATTAACTGGATCTACTTCTAGTCTAAATAAACTCAGTGTTCAGAGTTCAGGGAATCGCAGATCTCAGTCATCTTCCTTGTTGGATATGGGAAACATGTCGGCCTCTGATCTCGATGTCGCAGATAGAACCAAATTTGATAAGGTAAAATAAAATAGCACATGTTTCTTAAACATTGCTGTCAGTTTTCTAGCACCAGTTTGTTATTGCTTTCATTGTGTTCAAAGATTAGGGCTCTATTGACTCTTAATTAATCATGTCTTCCTTTCCATTTCTGAATCTAAAAAAACAAAATACCGGTCAAATGGCAACTGAAATGTGATTCATCAATTAAATGACAAAACATCTTTATTAAAATTTGTTATAAATCATAAAGAGCTTGCATTGTCAATCCAGTTATTTGAGTGACTACAAAGAGGAAACAACTTTTATGAAGCTAAATTGTTTAAATAAAAAGTTTTATCGCTGTGTTCTTCTTTCCAGATTCCAAGTGAATAATTGTTGTCAGTTTTGTTTTAGGTATATTTTGACCCTGTTATGCCTCATTAATACTGCATTGTCCTGTCAATCTTGGAAGTATTTGTTCGGGGGATTCCATTAAGATTATAGATAAAGCTTCCCTGGTTGCTACAGAAAAGTGATTAAATGTGGAATGTTATTTTAAGCGTTTTGTTCAGTTCTTTGTAGGATCATTTTGGTTTTCTTCAGATCTTTGAACAGGTACTGAGTGAACTGGAGCCCCTGTGTCTGGCAGAACAAGACTTCATAAGTAAATTTTTCAAACTACAGCAACATCAGAGTATGCCTGGAACTGTGGTATGGGTGACATTTTTTTATTAGCTCATATTTATGATCTATATCATAATTAGCCTAATCAGTATGTTGTCATAATTTCAATATCAGAACAGAAAGAATTTACATTGTAAGGATTTTTTAAATAATTTTTATCATACAAGATAAAAAAAGGGATAGGTTTTGGACATCTAATCTAATATTCTAGACTATCTTAGGCCTAAACATTCTCCAAATTGATGAGTGAGGGGAATGTCTGAGTTTACTTGGCAAAAATATTTTTAAAAGGCAAATGTATTGTTTTAGTGATCAAGAAAAATATAATTTAAAAAATTTTTAAATGATGTTTTAATATATATTTTGGAGAAGGCAATGGCAACCCACTCCAGTGTTCTTGCTTGGAGAACCCCAGGGACGGGGGAGCCTGGTGGGCTGCCGTCTATGGGATCGCACAGAGTCGGACATGACTGAAGCGACTTAGCAGCAGCAGCAATGTATATTTGTTGTTATTTAGTCACTAAGTCTAAAGATTAGAATGATTAATTTTATTAGAATGATTTTAATTTTCAAAATTCTCCCTTGAACATGTTCCTAGATGTTTTCAGCTTTTTATTAAGTTGCCCTCTCATTCCTACACTCCCTCTGAGTCTCCTCTACCTTTCTCTCCCGCCCCACCCCTCCCCAAATGTTCTTACACACAAACACACCTTCTCATTCTTGGATAAAATCTAAAAACAAAGCTTTTCCTGAACATTCTGGAACAACATGTTAAATTATATAATTTCGTTGATAATACTACCTTTAAAAATCATTGTCTCTCATGATATATTCTCTCCTAAGAATTTTAAGACTGAGCAGGCTATTGCTATATAAACTAAACTAGTCAATTTGTTAGTCTTTTATTATGTAAAGTACCTGAATAATTTTTGCAGACTGAAGCAGAGGACACAGATGGAGGAACTTTGTCACGGCAACATAATGCTGGCACACCACTGCCTGTTTCATCTGAGTATGTGTTACTATCTGTTGTTTATTGTGAAAAAAAATAAACTTTCAATTGAGCAGAAAGGAATACTGCCCAGTGAGGAGTCCTGATTATTGTCCATAGCTGACAACACTCAGAGCACCTATCTGTGTGCCCAGTGTCTTACGGAACATCTCAGTGAAGTAAAATTGGTGCTATTTTTGGCTGTTTGGCTTTTCTTCGCTCTTGTAAACACACAAATGCAGTCAATTTTGATGTTTGCTGGTAGGAAGTAGCATTTGAATTGTAGTGTATTTCTCAAAAATCACAAAGCATATTTCAGGACCCAGTTCTACAAAGGACAACGTTATTTTGAGTGATAAAATACAACCTCAAAAAATATGTTTATATTGGAAACCATGCTAGAATAATTAACTATTTGGACAGTGTTAGGTGAAATATCAAATTTTAGTCATTTGTGTATACTGAGGGGATTAAAGTTAAAGGTGAATACACCTGAAGCTTGTAATAACTTTTCTGTTTTGTATTTCTGAACAGGAAAGATATGATCCGCCAAATGATGACTAAAATATTTCGCTGCATTGAGCCAGAACTGAACAACTTGATTGCATTAGGAGACAAAATTGATAGCTTTAACTCCCTTTACATGCTAGTCAAAATGAGTCATCATGTGTGGACTGCACAAAACGTGGACCCTGCTTCTTTTCTGAGTACTACATTGGGAAATGTTTTGGTGACTGTCAAAAGGAACTTTGACAAATGTATTGTAAGTTGGGTTTTTTTTTTTCCCAATAACTTAGAACTCTTGAAGGTGAAGTCACTCAGTCGTGTCCGACTCTTTGCGACCCCTTGGACTGTAACCTACCAGGCTTCTCTGTCCATGGGATTCTCCAGGCAGAATACTGGAGTGGATTGCCATTTCCTTCTCCAGGGGATCTTCCCGACCCAGGGATCGAACCCGGGTCTCCCGCATTGGAGGCAGACGCTTTAACCTCTAAGCCACCATTGCAAAATATCTGTGTGTGTGTGTGTATATTTAAAATATTTCCAGCTTTCCACCAGGGGATCTACTATTCATATCCCCCAAGCCTTGAAGCAAGGTATTGGCTGCAATATACAGGAGCAGGGTTAGCTGGATGGTGCTGTGCCAAGTAGAGTCCCATCTACAGTGTGAATCATGGCAAGTTCTGAAGTAGCTGACATAGAGGCAGCAGTTATTACACTTGAGATCCTCTAAGTAACTGAAATCCCCGTTGACTGATTAGTGACCACAGATTTAATGAAACAACTGAAACTTGAATTTATTGTTTTTCTTCTTTTAACATATTACAATAGGATAATTAATATTTGGATTATTTTAATTGATTAAAGTATTTTTTTTAGTTTAATAGCTTTAATCATATTGCCTTAAGAATAAATTGTTCTTATGAGAACTTTTGGCAGTTATCATTTTTCTCCTTCTAATAGGAAAAAAATCATTAACTTTATTTTTTCTGTTAGGTTTTGGTAAGCTTATAGATATGAACAGGATTGGACCAGGTTCTAAAAAGAGTTTCATTTTATTAATATATTTAGTATTAATATGTAAAAGTAGATATTTATCATCTGAATTATTCTACTATGTAACCTCTAAGTTAAATTCAGTGCTTGAATAGCCACAGAATAATGAGTGAGTGAAAGTTGCTCAGTCATGTTTGAGTCTTTGTGACGCCATGGTCGGTAGCTTGCCAGACTCCTCTGTCCATGGAATTATCCAGGCAAGAATACTGGAGTGGGTAGCCATTTCCTCCAGGGGATCTTCCCAACCCAGGGATCGAACCCAGGTCTCTCACTTTGCAGGCAGATTCTTTACCAGCTGAGCCACCAGGGAAGCCCATAGAATAATGAGAGAATAATAAAAATATTAAGGGTAACTAAAATCCACATCATCTTTTTATACTTTTTAAAAATAATATTTACTGATTTCTGAAAGTTTAAAAGCCATCCGTAGAAACTTAAATGTCACCTCAACAGACTTGTTAACCCTCCTTCCCCACCAAATGACTGCACTGGCATTTGAAATATTATGAAATTTGGCCACTTATCCTCTTCCCTGCCCAGCTTTCTTCAGAAGTGATGATAAACCTGTTAAGGTCTGATTGTAAGCTGATAGCCAAAAGGAAAATAAAGAATTACTAAAGTCTAAGATAATGAGTCCCATGTGACATAGAATAAGAATAGCTAGAACACTAATCATGGGCTTCCCTGGTGGCTTAGAGGTTAAAGCGTCTGCCTCCAATGCGGGAGACCCGGGTTCGATCCCTGGGTCGGGAAGATCCCCTGGAGAAGGAAATGGCAATCCACTCCAGTATTCTGCCTGGAGAATCCCATGGACAGAGAAGCCTAGTAGGTTACAGTCCACGGGGTCGCAAAGAGTCGGACATGACTGAGTGACTTCACCTTCAGAACACTAATCATGAGAACACTATATGTTTTTAGAATATGAAGATTTTGTTGTTCTTATCAGTAAAATAAAACTATTATATAAAACTTTAATATAATACCTCTCAATCCAGTTGAATGTAATTATTAAAAGCGTAAGATGTAATAGTATCAGGTAGATGTAGGCATGGGTTCAAATGAAGTGCTTAGCACATTGCCTGGTACAGAATAAGAGCTTGTAGCTGATCTCTTGTAATGGTGATGATGATGACAGTAATGAAGGTGAAAGTGAAGTCTTTTAGTCATGTCCAACTCTTTGCAACCCCACGGGCTATAGCCTACCACGCTTCTCCGTCCATGGGATTTTCCAGGCAAAAGTACTGGAGTGGGTTGCCATTTCCTTCTCCAGAGGATCATCCTGACCTAGGGATCGAACCCAGGTTTCCCACATTGTAGGCAGATGCTTTACCATCTGAGTCACCAGGGAATAACAGTAGTAATTAATAATAGTTTGCTGAAGAATGTTCATGTTACTCTCAAAACTGGGAAGTGAAGAAATTTAGTAAAATTTACCTAGACAAAGGTATAAAGTCATGTTTTTTCCTAAATTGCATGTATTTCTAAAAGCTTCACCTTTTGTCACTAAAGGGAGAAGGATGGTTCCTTCTGTTGGTTGTCATCAATGTTTCTTATTTTAACTCAAGTCTTTTCACAATGTCCAGTCAGTTGTGTGTGCTCAGTAAGTGTTACATGTTTTGGTACTTGGGACAAGATCTGGACCTAAGGCATACATTGAAAAAGTAGTGAATGGTTCTGTGTGTATTGAGCCAAAGAATGAATGTCAGACGACTGCAGAAAGTAAAATAGATAGCATCTGAGTTTAGTACTTTCATCTGGTGGCCAAGCCCAAAGTGTTCTTCAAGGAACAGGGCTAAAAAGATTAGCCTACCAAGAACTAGAGATAAAATTAGAAACATATCAAGTACTACCAAGCTGGACACTGCAGTACATTTCTTACCTGAATTTACTTTGCTTTACAGAATTCCTCACACTATAGTGATGTGGTTTTGTACTCTTTAACCTTTGAAAATGATATGATTTGGGTGTCTCTTCCTCATTGTATATTCTTGCCTTCTTTGTCATAGATTAATTAAACATATAAGGATGGGTTTATTTCTGGGTACTCTGTTCCACTGATCTACATGTCTGTTTTTGTACCAGTACCATATTGTTTGATGACTATAACTTTGTAGTATAGTTTGAAATCAGGGAGCATAATACCTCTGATTTTGTTCTTTCTTGAGCTTACTTTGGCTATTATGATCTTTTGTGTTTCCATACAGGTTTTAGAATTATTTGTCCATTTTGGATTCCTTTTATTTATTTTTCCTGTCTGATTACTATGTCTAGGACTTCCAATACCATATTGAACAAAAGAACAATTACTTTTCTAATCTCTACATGTCATATGGTTTTCAGGTTATATCCCCAAAATCTCAGCATAATGACATTTAAGGTAGGAGTTGAAAATGAGTCAACACTTTGGCAATGTACTTCTTACTGGGAATAGAACTAGATCCCCTAGAAGTACACAGAATCATAATTGATTATTTTGAACCAAAGTGTCTATATTCTGTCTATATGTCTATTTGTACTTTGTATCCATCTTACACAAGTACTTTTCTATACAGATTTAGAGTAAATAACTAATAGATACATGGAAAACTATATAATGCAAATCCACAGTAGAAATACCTGTTCTCCTTCTCTGTTCTCATACCCCCAAAATATAGAACTTCTCTATCCAAACAAATTTTAGGCTGTTGAGATTTGGAAATGGTTGTGGTTCTCAACTTGACTATATAGCCACCAACCAGAAATAATCGAGAGAGATCCTGTGTGTGCTCTGGTATCTGCTCTGCCCCAAAATGGGCAATCACTATATACTTATCTTTTATAAATAATAGGAGTGTTCATTGGTTGTTTTTACTTTAAACAAAGACCTGAGGTTCACAAGCTTTGAGTGCATTTTGTTTTGAATAGTTTGGATTTTTTTCCTTGATTTTAATTTCTTAAATATTATATATGTATTTTTTAATCTCTAGAAATAGTTTTTCTTAGTTATCCATATTGTATTACTCTTTGGTTAGTAAATGTCCAAAACGTTCTAGGTATTAAATTACATCATGCCTTTGTGGTATATATATTTGCTTTTAATTGTATGTTGTTTCTAAGTTGCTTAGCTATTTTTCTCTCTTGCTTTCTGCCTAACTTTAGAGTAACCAAATAAGGCAAATGGAAGAAGTAAAGATCTCAAAGAAGAGTAAAGTAGGAATTCTCCCATTTGTTGCTGAATTTGAAGAATTTGCTGGACTCGCAGAATCAATCTTTAAAAATGCTGAACGTCGTGGAGATCTAGATAAAGCATATACTAAACTTATCAGAGGAGTATTTGTTAATGGTAAGCTTTTGTTACATTATGAAGAAGTTTTTGGTGGTGGTTTTCCTTATTTCTGGTATTTTTGGTCAGTTTTCATTATTTTTGATTAAGTTAGAAGTTGGGGGACAGATCTGTTCATTATTTTCCATAGTCTATAGTCTTTTTTAAGTTTTCTGAAAGTAAAGATTTCTTAAATTTGAAAAACAAACAGTACGTAAAACCCATTTGTATTTACCAGGAACTACTTATATTTTAGGGTTCATATGGGCTATCACTATGTAAAATTGAAATTCATTTTTTAAACACAAAAATGACCTTGTGGATTACATTTGCATTTTAGCAAGAGTCTTCTCGAGATGATCAACAGTGATGTCTGTACATGTGTGTGCTTAGTCACTCCATCATGTCTGACTCTTTGCAACACCATGGACTGTAGCTCACCAGGCTCCTCTGTCCATGGGATTCTTGAGGCAAGAATACTGGAATGGGTTGCCATACAAATCTGCCAGGGGATCTTCCCAACCCCGGGATCAAACCCAGGTCTCCCATATTGTAGTTGGATTCTTTACCATCTGAGCCACCACGGAAGCTCAGGAATACTGGAATGGGTAGCCTATCTCTTCAAGGGATCTTCCCAAGCCAGTAATTGAATCTGGGTCTCCTGCATTGCAGGCCGATTCTTTACCAGCAGAGCTACAAGGGAAGCCCCAATTAATGCTAAAATAGTATAATTCATCATCTTCCTATGTCACATCACACAGTTAAGTTACAGAAACAGTGTGGATGTGTTTAATTTGAAATAAACGATCTGACTGCATCAGTTCAGGAATTTTTAAAGCTAAAAAAATGACAAAAGTAGAATTATCTCAACAGTTACAGATAATACATTTTTGGTGGAAACAGATTTAGGGGAAAGATGATAAATTATATGATTGAATGTTTATATGGTTGATATTTCTTTTAAAATTCCAAGTAACTTTGCTTTGTCCGATTGTAAAGTAGCATATGCTCATTACATACCCCCAGAATCAGCAAACTGACTTTAAAAGTCAAGAAGAAAGTAAAGGTAATTTGTAATCTCATCATACCAAGGTAACATTTAATTTTTACCTGTCTAAACTTTTCAATATATCTCTCTCCCTGGTATATATGCACATATTGTGTATTCTCTAATTTAAAAGTGTTTTATCATACCTTACACACTGTTTTGGAATCTGCTAGACTCTATGATTCTAGTGTTTTTCCTTGTTTACTAATACCAGTTCAGTTCAGTCACATCCGACTCTTTATGACCCCATGAATCGCAGCTCGCCAGGCCTCCCTGTCCATCACCAACTCCCGGAGTTTACTCAAACTCATGTCCATCTGAATGCTGAGTTTCAAAGAATAGCAAAGAGAGATAAGAAAGCCTTCCTCAGCAATCAATGGAAAGAAATAGAGAAAAACAATAGAATGGGAAAGACTAGAGATCTCTTCAAGAAAATTAGAGATACCAAGGGAACATTTCATGCAAAGATGGTCTCAATAAAGGATAGAAATGGTATGGACCCAGCAAAAGCAGAAGATATTAAGAAGAGGTGGCAAGAATACACAGAAGAACTGTACAAAAAAGATCTTCACAACCCAGATAATCACAATGGTGTGATCACTCACCTAGAGCCAGACACCCTGGAATGTGAAGACAAGTGGGCCTTAGGAAGCATCACTACAAACAAAGCTAGTGGAGGTGATGGAATTCCAATTGCGCTCTTTCAAATCCTGAAAGATGATGCTGTGAAAGTGCTGCACTCAATCTGCCAGCAAATTTGGAAAACTC
>SJYT01054755.1:2078539-2164196 GCA_006410635.1 Cephalophus harveyi | reverse complement strand
AGAGTCGGACACAACTGAGTGACTGAACTGAACTGAACTGAAAATGATGTTTATAATGGAAACACAGTTCCTTACCAACAAGTACCCAGCATGACACATCAGCAAACAAATGTCCCATATTCAAATAAAAAAGAAATCCCTTCCTTCTATTAAACAAATATTTTTCTCACCTATTTTTTCATATTGATATAACAATAATGATAACACATTAATCACAAAGTAACTGTTAGTAACAAATGTTTATGTACTATTTTTGTTTTACCATGAGATTTTTTTAAACTTGAGATTTTCTTTCTCTTCCATTAGCTACTAACAAAGATATTTTAAACAGAGACAGAATAATTAACTGAGTTTATCGGAAGGCCGTAGTCAGCTTCCCCTACCTCATGGATTATCTGTCTCAATCACTTCCTTACATCTGTTGGTATTTCAATGCAAAGGACTTCCTAGGAAATAGTGACAATCATTTTGAAATGAAAACAAAGCTAAAAATATGTTTGATAGTTTTATTAAGAGAAAAGGAAAAACTTTTCAGGTCCTGAAGTAGAAATAAAATAACCACGGAAAAGTAGTATATGCAAATATCTGATCATAACCTTACCTTTCAAACTTTTACACATTCAGTGTCCTCCACAATAAAAAAAGGAAATTAAATAACTTTCCTGCCGGTATCCCCAACAAACAATTTACTTTCATGAAGTAACTATGGCATATAAAATCTATGATTTCTTTTCACTTTTGCAGGCAACCATCAGCTTGAACAAGATCATGCTAACATGAATCTGTATTGTATGCTCTGCTCTGTGAAGCTTTGATGTGCACATCTCATCAATACTTGATGGTCTCCTCATAAGAGTTATGAAATTAAACTGGTGCCAGAAATTAAACCTAAAATCTTCTTACTTTCTCTATTTGGGTCTTATTTCAGGATAAGAGCATACTAGAGTCCCCAATCTGATTTGATATACATATTTAATAAATACAGTTGATGCTTGAACAAAGTAGGGGTTAGGTGCACTCCCCAGCAGTTGGAAAATCCATGTATAACTTTATACTTGTCCCTCCCTATCTGTGTCCCTTTAGACTTGTCCCTCCCTATCAAGGATTCAATCAACCACAGATTATGTAGTAGTGTAGTATTTATTGGAGAAAAAACTCACGTCTAAGTGGACCCCCACAGTTCAAGCCAGTGTTGCTCAAAGGTCAACTGTAATGCAAAACTTCTATATGTAACACTATCTTCTTTTATCTTAATATTTAAAACACTTACCTTAAGTTTAAAATGTGCAGAATGTATATGTATAGTTTTCAATGCCTGTTCATACAGATGGGCAGGAAAAGAGACAGTTGTATACAATGAAAATCTCAAAAATGACAATATGTGTATCTATATGCCTGGACACATGCATTTGTTAATATAAGGGATATCTGTAGGTTTATCTTTCAATTTGCAATTATAAAGACCAGGTAGTAATAGTAATGGCTCAGGCAGAGCTAACCAATTAAATGTCATCACATCAAGCAATATCAGCCCATAATTTTTTAATTAACAGCAAAAATTATGGCAACTGACAGACACTGTTCATGTAGCTACTAAATAAGAGCTATTTTGGTACAGATGTCTGAAAGCTGCTTTTCTCTCCAATGTTATGCAGCCCAGACCCCAGATACAAAAACCATCTTTAACCATCTTCTCTTTTGCTCCCCCTCCCTTAGTAATCTCCCTCCCTTTCTTCATTTCTCCCTTCTTGTCTTCCTCCCAGGACCTCCTTCCTTTCCTCCCTTCCTTTCTCATTCACTTCTTTCATTCTTTCACTCTAATTGAACATTTGCTATGTGCTTGAGTTAAAAAAATACAGAGATAAAACTCAAGGCCCCTAGCCACAGTAGCCAAAGTTTGATAAGAGAAAAAGGAAAAGAAAATTACCAGACATACGAAGGGCTATACTTTCAGTAAACACATGGTCCTCAGGGGAGGATAAATGAAGAACACAAGACAGATAGCAGTGGGAAATGAAGAAATGTGTGGGCAAAGGAAATATCAAGTGAAATCACTAAAGTTTTCCCTGAAAAGGGGAGCATACTGAGGCGAACAATAAAGAATTTATAATTAGCTATGTAATGCTAAGGGCACAACATTCCAAACAACACATCAATAAATTTATGTAAAGGGAGTTTGAAACATTATGGCATGTTCAGAATTATAATGTGACATATATAACAATGAAAAAATTGTGTAGAGGATGAGAATGAAGAGTCATCCAGAAGCCAGATTATGAAGGGCCTTTTGCTGCTGCTGCTGCTGCTGCTGCTGCTAAGTCACTTTAGTTTTGTCCGACTCTGTGCGACCCCATAGATGGCAGCCCACCAGGCACCACTGTCCCTGGGATTCTCCAGGCAAGAACACTGGAGTGGCTTGCCATTTCCTTCTCCAATGCATGAAAGTGAAGTTGCTCAGTCATGTCCGACTAGTAGCAACCCCATGAACTGCAGCCTACCAAGCTCCTCCATCCATGAGATTTTCTAGGCAAGAGTACTGGAGTGGCTTGCCATTGGCCTTCTCTGAAGAAGGCCCTTACAATGACTAAAACTGACCTAAGAAGAAAGAGAAAACAAAAACAGCTTCAGATTAAGTAAATTAAATCTGAATTAAAACATTTCCAAAATCAAAATGCCTGCCTAAAATAGCTTCACTGGTGAATCTGATTAAACATTTAAACAGCAATAATAACAATCCAGAAGAGCAACTGGGTCGCCCGTGCTGCTAGTAGGAATGCAAATTAGTTGAGCCACTTGAGAGATTTGGCAGTTTTCTTCTAAAGTTATATAAACTTACCATATGACTGAGCAAAAATTGTACTCCTAGGTTTACACTCTGATAGAAATGAAAACATATGTCTAAAAGATTGCAAGTATAACTCTATAAGATCAGAGTACCATTAATCATAATAGCAAAACTGGTAGCAAGCCAATCATCATCAATTAATGAATGGATAAACAAATTTTGGTGTGTCCATAAAAGAAAATTTAATGAATTACTAATGCAGGCAGTGTCATACATAAATCTCAGAAAGACTATGCTGAGTAAATGAAGCTAGAAACAAAAGACTACAAATGGAAAGCAATCAGTAGGCTGAGATCAGGGGAGGGGACTGAACTGCAAAGGGGGTAAGAAGTATTCTGAATCTTGATTTTGGTGCTTATTACTTACTACATACAATTGTGAAACTCAGTATGTGGTACATATAAACTGGCAATATTTATCATTTGTAAATTATAACCCAGTAAAGGTGGGGGGACTTCTATACAGGTCCATTAAAGGGGCTTTAAGTTGTTGCCTATGGAAACAATGAAGAGCATATTTAGGGTATTGGCAGTGAGAACAGAGGGGAAGAAACAGATATAAGAGGGCTAAAAGATAAAATCTATAGTATAAGTTGATTGTTCACTTGAGTGAGAAGTTAATGATGACTTACACATTTCTGGCTTGGCCAGAATTGTATCACCTTCTTTGAGAAAGAAAACTCAGCGTATATGATAAAATATTGAAGGCAAAGACAACGGACTTGGTTTTGTATATGTTGGATTTAAGTGGCATTTTAGACACATAGGTATCCAGAAAGGAAATGAACATATAGTCTGGAGCTTAGGTGAGAGAGGTCTAGAATAGTGTTTAGTCACTTCCTGTTATTAGAGATACCAAGGGAACATTTCATGCAAGGATGGGCTCGATAAAGGACAGAAATGGTATGGACCTAACAGAAGCTCTTGTTTTTGTTGACTGTATAGAGCTTCTCCATCTTTGGCTGCATAGAATATAATCAATCTGATTTCGGTGTTGACCATCTGGTGATGTCCACGTGTAGAGTCTTCTCTTGTGTTGTTGGAAGAGGGTGTTTGCTATGACCAGTGCATTTTCTTGGCAAAACTCTATTAGTCTTTGCCCTGCTTCATTCCGCATTCCAAGGCCAAATTTGCCTGTGACTCCAGGTGTTTCTTGACTTCCTACTTTAGCATTCCAGTCCCCTATAATGAAAAGGACATCTTTTTTGGGTGTTAGTTCTAACAGATCGTGTAGGTCTTCATAAAACCGTTCAACTTCAGCTTCTTCAGCATTACTGGTTGGGGCATAGACTTGGATAACTGTGATATTGAATGGTTTTCCTTGGAGACGAACAGAGATCATTCTGTCGTTTTTGAGATTGCATCCAAGTACTGCATTTTGGACTCTTTTGTTGACCATGATGGCTACTCCATTTCTTCTGAGGGATTCCTGCCCGCAGTAGTAGATATGCACGATCATATCATCTGCAAATAGTGACAATTTTCTTTGGATGCTTTTCTTTCCTAGTTCTGGCTAAGATTCCATTTTTATTTATTGAATAAACATATTGAGAGTGGGCATTCTTGTCTCGTCCCCAAGAATATGATTAGCTGTGGACTTGCCATTTAGTCTTTATTATGTTGAGATACTTTCCCTCTATACTTTGATGTTTTTTAAAATCATAATTTGATGTTGAATTTTATAAAATGCTTTTCCCTTATCTATGGGGATGACAAGGATTTTTATCCATTTTGTTAAGCTGTATAGGACATTGCTTGATCTCCAGATATTGAATCATCCTTGCATACCTGGAATAATCCCACTTGATCATTTTAACATATTATTGAATTAACTCTGCTAATGTTCTGTTGAGGATTTTTGCATCTATTTTGTACATCAAGGATATTGGCCTGTTATTTTCTCTTCTTTAGGTGTCCTTGTCTCATTTTGGTATCAAGGTAATGCTGGCTTCATGAAATGTATTTGGAAGTAGTACCTTCTCTTCCATTTTTGGAAAATGTTTGATAAGGACTGGTATTAAATCATCTTTAAATGTTTGGTGGAAGTCATCAGTGAAACCATACGGTCCTGGACTTTGTTGGGAGGTTTCTGATTTTTTATTCAATCTCATTACTAAGCAGACTAACTAGATTTTCCATTTTGTCATGATTGATAGTGTTTTCCTAGCAGTTTATCTGGAGAAGGCAATGGCAACCCACTCTAGTACTCTTGCCTGGCAAATCCCATGGACAGAGGAGCCTGTTAGGCTGCAGTCCATGGGGTCGCTAGGAGTTGGACACGACTGAACGACTTCACTTTCTTTTCACTTTCATACATTGGAGAGGGAAACGGCAACCCACTCCAGTATTCTTGCCTGGAGAATCCCAGGGATGAAGGAGCCTGGTGGGCTGCTGTCTCTGGGGTCACACAGGGTTGGATTCGACTGAAGCGACTTAGCAGCGACTGAAGCGACTTAGCAGTTTATCTGGTGGACACGACTGAACGACTTCACTTTCTTTTCACTTTCATACATTGGAGAGGGAAACGGCAACCCACTCCAGTATTCTTGCCTGGAGAATCCCAGGGATGGAGGAGCCTGGTGGGCTGCTGTCTTTGGGGTCACACAGGGTTGGATTCGACTGAAGCGACTTAGCAGTTTATCTACTAGGTTGTCCAATTTGCCGAATATCAACATCTTATGATTCTTTATATATTTCTGTGGTATAACTTATCTTCCATTTGTTTTCTTTTGTGAGTCTAGTTAAAAGTTTTGTCAATTTTACCTTAAAAAGAAAAAAAAAGCTTAAATTTTATTGCTTTTCCTACCAACTTTGGGCTCTATTTCCCACCCCACCCAAGATATAAAGTTAGGCTGAGATCTTTGTTTCTTGATAAAGGCATTTATCCCTATGAACTTCCCTCTTGGATTGCTTCTGCTACCTCCCATCAAGTTTTGTTATGTCATTTATCCATTTTTGTGTTTCATTTTTAAATTTCTCTTTTGATTTCTTTGACTGATTGGTTAAGTAGGATGTTAATTCCTACATATTTTTGAAAACTTCAGGTTTCTGCCTGTAGTTTTGTTTTATAGTCAGAAAAGACGCCTATTTCAGTCATCTTTAACATAGTAAGACTTGTTTTGTGGCCTAACATATGATCTATCCTAAAAAATGTTCCATTTATGCTTAAGAAGAATCTGTATTCCGTTGCTTTTGGACAGAATGGTCTGTGCCTGTTAAGCTCATCTGGTCTAAACATACTACTTGAAGTCTATGCTTCCTTACTGATAATGTCCATTGATGAAAGTGGGATACTTAAGTCTATTATTGTTTTGCTGTCTCTTTTCCCTTCGGTTTGTTAAAATTTGTGTCATATATTCAGGTGTTCCATGGCTTTATTTGTACATCTTTTCCATATGTCCTAGAGATATTTCCATTTCAAACATCTTCATTTCTCTCATCTTAGTTTGTATAATGCAGAGAGCATGGATGTAATCATAATTTATGTAGTCCTTTCTTTTCTGATGGACATTTGTTGGGATTTGGTTGAAAATAGATTAAATTGATGGCTGACAATTTACAATATTCAAGATGTCCTTTTCAGAAACAATTTACATATATCCACGTACTAAATACTTGTCTAACTTTCTTCATAAAGACCTTATACATAATCCATCACCCATTAGCCACTTCACTTCTCTGACAAGTAACATGTAGATAGAGGGGATGTGTGAAAATGGAAGCACACTTACTCAGATGTATAAAAACTTATTTTAGTTGTATTAACTGTCTCACTTTGCTTTAGAGTCCCCACTTTCACTAATAGCAAAATTGGGGGAGAAGACAGATTCACCATTAAGGAATTCATCTTTCCTGGCCGTCACACTTTCCTTTGATCAAACTGAAGTTCAAATTCTTGTCAGACTCCTGCTTAACAATAAGTCTGAGATCCTGTACATTGAAGTTTCCTTGTCTCAAAAGGCTTGCCTACCCCCATTAATTAGTAACATAGTTTTCACACAAGTTTATACCCTATATCTGCTAACTGTGCAACTTCTCTGTTTCTAATCTCCCTTACCTTTAGTGGTGAGTGAAGTTTCTATTAGTGAACTTGAGTAACATGTATAAACATTCCCTGCCTAGCCCCACAGACCACCCCCCCCCCAATACCATCTATTGTCAAAAGCTGCAACAACAGTAACTTCTACACCATGAACCTATGATCAAAGCTAAGCCTCAGAGACTGTTAGTATCATAAATTGCAGTAATTCTTTTCCTAGAAAAATGCTGTAAAATATAAGGGTGGTTGTATATATAGAAAAATGACATTTCCCATTTGTTGCCAAAAGCTGCCACAATAGGAACAGGTACATCATGAACATACTGATCAAAGCTAAAGCCTCAGAGACTGTTAGTATCGTAAACAACAATAATTTTCTTTGAAAAAATTTAAGGATGGTTATAATACAGAAAATGATAAAGTTCCCTTAAAAAAGTAGTCAGAGAATAATTCTGAGACCTTACTCTTAGAACATAGAAATTTTAAAAGTTATTAAAGAGTAGTGGAAAAGTATAATAAGTGTTTTATTTTCATAAACCCTCTTAAAAAAGCAAATAGAACTTGATTTAACTTTTAAAAGTCATCTCCAAGGCCTCTTAGCTTTCATACTATCAAATTCTAATAAGGACTCTCCTCACAGGAAGTTATGCTTAAATGTTTACCATAATGTCATATTTCCATCCCTTTTCTATATTCATGAATAAATGGAAGCAATAATTTGAGTAGACTAGAAATAAATCTAATAGACAACTGCTGAAAAAGTTTTTTCTGGTGAAAAAAAGCAGTAATTGATACTTGAAAAAAGTTATTTCTCCAATATGATATCACATAACATAAGCAGCAGACCTTTTTCTACACATGAAAACACAAGGTCTTAGTTATAGAAACAACACATTATTGCAATCCAACTTTTTTTAGACAAGAAGCACACTAAACAAAGGGATAAAACCTGTGTTGGTATAAAAGGAATGTGACAATATAGGATAGGACAATCAACTTGGTTCTTATTCCTCAAAGTAAATCTTCCTGAATCATCGCTCCCAGAAGCATTTCTCTGGCTAGCAGAACTCCATCCAGACTCCAGGCCCGAGGTGGAGGGCCATAGTTTCTCCAGTTTCTTTCAATAGCTCAATCTTCAAGCAAGTAGTTAGGGTTAACTACTAAGTAGGGATCTTCTTCATAGCTCTCACTTCCTTCTGTGGAGCCTTTCAATCCAGCTTGGGTGAGCTCAATTAGAACATGATCCTATGAAATACAAATGGTTGTCCTCAGTTCTTTAGCAATATTATAAGAATGATAAGATACACAGGACTTGACTCTCCTTCTAAATGCCTGATTTTAGCCAGGTTCCCTAGCATATCACATCATGTACTTAAAAATAACTTCAAAAGAACATATGATTTTATGATCATGTAATTGTATAAATCCTGATAAACAGGTTTACCATTCTATTTATTATTCAAAGTGTTTAATACTTAATATTATGTTAATTTTTAATTACCGGCCACTGAACTCTTTCATATACCACCCATTCATAATTCAGTTAGAAGTAGAATCTAAAGATAATTAACGTAAAAATTTTCACTTTGATCTATTAACTAGTATAAAAAAAAATGTAGAAGTATAAAAAAAAAAGTATAAAAAAAAATGTGGCTTAATAAACTTGCTGACAGATTTGAAGCCATGATATTATAAGTCAGTCTAATACGTCCACAAGCAAAGCCTTCTACCTAAGGCCCATACAGAGGAACTCAGGAAATGGTGATTTGATCCTAAAATGGAAAACTCCAACAGTATGAGCACTAACTAATACCACTAAGACGGATTAGACACTTTCAAGTACTCTATGTACTAACACATCTTCATAGAAAGCACACTTGATCAGCACAGTACAAGTTCCTTAGTCTTTTGTACCAAATTGGCTCAGGAGGTGAATCAAACTTAAAAATGTAAGCCCAATTTAGATCAGTTAGTTTTACAGTGTGTCCCAATGTGGATTTTTTGCATGAATTATTTTTATCTTAACACTGATTCCAGGGCCACGAGGAAGGGAAGGGCTGGCCTGATGCAAACATACTGTCCACTAGACAAACAACTCTGAGCATACCACTACCCCACCTCAGCTCTATTTTTATACATATTATTTATTAAATTTTGAATGGAATAGTTCTTCAAATCCCCCCACCTGTAATCACAGACTCATTTAGTTCTACAGGGAAATAGTTCATCAGATGATAAACTCTGATGTGTGACAACTATAATATTTATAAAGTGAGCACTGTGAAGTTAAATGCAATCTCTGCTATTTGAACAAAAAATTCAATCATTTAACAAGTATTTGAACCCCCTCTGAGCTAGGGACCACTGCAGATACAGGGGATTGACAAAATAAAGTCCCTGCCCTCATGGTGGCTGCACATTATTAAACACCTAAACAAAGACTATACTGCCAGGCAGTGATAAACCCTGTGAAGAAACAAGCAGGGTAAGGGGGTGACAGCAAGGAGGAAGGCTGCTATTTCAACAGACTAAGCAAGAAGAACTACTTTGAGAAGGCAACATTTGAGCAGACATTAGAATGGAGGAGGGAATATGGGGAAAGAAACAAAGGGCAAGTGTAAAAGCCTTCATACTTGGTGTGTCTAAGGACAGTGACAAGGCCAGTGTCACTGTGCAGAATGGGAAAGGAAAGAGGCTATGAAATGAAGACAATGAGGTGGGCAGGGGCCTGCTTGTGCAGAAGGTTCTGCGGGCCATGGTACAGAGATTGATCTTATTCTAAACATGAGAGAAGAAAGACAGGGCGCTAAAACAATTTCATTTGTTAAAAGATCTGTTTGGCTGCTGGGGAGAGAGCCACTGCAAGGGTGGACAGTTAGGAGGCACCTGTGACTCCAGGCGTGGTGGCTTGGGTAGCTGTGATGGTGGTGAAAAGAGAACAGAGAATACCGAAGACAGGCTCATGAGATTTGCCGATAAAAGAAAGTTGTGAGGGGAAAGGAATCAAAGTTAATTCTAAGATGTCTGGCCTAAAGCAACTAAGTAAGTGAAACTACAGGGAAGTCACTATTTTGAACACATTGAGTGTGAGATGCCTATTAATTTGTGAGTAAGCAGCTAGCTATATAGATTAGGAATTTAGAGGACAGGTGAGAGCTGGAGATATAAATATGGGTTCACAAATGGTTCTCAATTCATGGAACTAAATGAGTTCACTTAGGCAATGAATGTAAACAGAAAAAGAGGTTTGAGGATTACATATAGTACTTCATTTAAAAAGTGAAGTGACTGGAGAAAAAGTCAGAAAAATAAAAAAGGAGGGATTTCCTGGTGGTCTAGTGGTTTAGACTCAGTGCTTACACTGCAGGGAGCACAGGTTTGATCCCTGGCTGAGAAACTAAGATCCTACATACCATGTTATGTGGCCAAAAGAGAAAATAAAACAGAATCACACAGCTTAAAATAAAAAAAAAAAAAAAAAAAAAGAGAGAGAGAGAAGAGGAGGAAATAACAATGAGAAGACCCAGGAGAATATGATGACTCAGAAGCCAAGCAAACAAAGTATTTCTAGGAGTGATCAACTGTGACAGATGCTGCCAACAGGTTGAATACTGAAAACAGTCAAGTGACTGGAGCAGTGAGATGGTACGTATGTAATGGTCCTTTAAGAGAGTGGGTGAACAGATGAAGGAAAAGTAATGGCAGCAGGAATTGCTACTGTGAGGTCAGCGCTACTGTGAAGTAGATAAGACAGAAGAACTGTCCATTTGAGATCTGTGGTCATTAATGTAAAGTAAGAGTGAGTACATGATTGTACACTTTTCTCCAGATACTTTTAACTTCTTAGATATAGGTACAGTAAACAAACTAGTTTTAACCAAATTTGGAGTTTTGCCAAGCAAGTATTATAAAAGGAGAATGAATGAATTGGAAAGTATAAGAAAAAATATATGGAACAGACTGTAAACTGGGTAACGGGGGGAGATAAGAACAGGAGGAAGGATAAAATGCAGAATTTAGATGACAGTGGTCAGGCTGCTTGAAGGTTTATGGTAAAATAAAAAACAAAGGTTAAAAACACTCAAATAGTAAGACCCTAAATTCACTTTCCCAGCTTTAACATAAATTCAGCTTATTTTGGCAGAAGAAATAAGTCAATTAATTAGTCTCTTATTTTAAACAATTTTTAATTCTGACTAGACCCTCAGGATTCAAAATAAATGAACATCTAAGGAACCTATAAAGATATGAAACATGAAAACATTCCCTCAGAAATACCCCAGCTAATTATATACGTACATAGTGGGTGAGTCGATAAATAACTTTCTCAATGATTCTCTTTTTATTTATCAGTTCCTCTTCAGAATCTATTTCTGATTCAATTTCCTTCAAGTACCAGTTAACAAGTTCACTCCTCTTTAATGCAGACTCATCCTCTTCTGCAACAAAAGAATTCATTTAAAAAGGATTAAATTATCTTGATAGCAAGCTGTTTTGCCAATTCTTAGAGTTTGCATACACAACAGACAAAATAATGTAGATTAGATAACCAATCTGTCAGAAAACATATCTGCTAAAATAAGGTTTGCAATGTTCCAGCTTAAGCCTGAAATAACCTGCCATATTATTTCAGTTAAAGTATCCCTACTTTATCCTGAAAAGAAAAAAAAAAAAAAAAAAGAGAGATGATAAGAAACAAGTTTCTTAAAGCTATTATGATTTCAAAGTATGAAGGTGTTTCCTTCACTATTTTATGCTTCACCACGCAGACAATGTTTGTCAACAGCAACTGAAAGCATGAATTGGGAATGAAGGATTCCTTCCATTTTAAACAAAGCCATTATAAAGAAGGAAGATTTTACATCTGCAGAAAGTTTGTTAAGTGCTTCTTTATATATTATCAGATCCCAAATTTGGCTTAACAAATATCAGAATAGGCCAAGGACATTAGTAAAAATGAGTCATAAACCTCTGACAATGAACTTGTAGGGAAAACATCCAGGTTGGTAGATATGCTGACATTCCCTCCTAGATTTTGTTTGCCAAAGTGAGCTCGTCTTAAAAATTTATCATCTCTTCTGACAAAACAACACAATCTTTAGCAAACCACAAGCAGTTTATGTGAATACAGCTTATGTAAATGACTCAGCATAAGAGCAGCACTAGGTATGGCCTCACCTTCTTCCATCTTTCTGAGGTGAAGCACAATAAGGTTAGAGATTCGGCAGTATTCAGAGAAGCCCAGCCTTAAGGAGGCTTTTGGAACAGAATCTTGGTTCATGTCTTCACTGTGGCCGTTAATTCCACTCACAGGAGCAGGGCTATCAGCATGACCTAAGTGAAATATTAACCGTTTAAATCTTTTTCCTGTGCCAATACCCCCCTACCAGGTGCTTTTATAAATATACTATTCATACTTTAATACTAATTTTAAAACAACCATATAATTATACCCAGTATTCAGTAACAGTACAAATAAATTAGAAGCAATTTTATAAATGCTACTAGTGAAGACAAAAACCCATTTGGAAGAAATGGGAAGAATGGGAGATAAAAAAGATTTCATGATCTAAAAGTGCATTTGCAATATTAAGTCCACTATCTCCATTTTGGTGTATTTTCTCTCAAGTCTTTCAAGCATATATATTTTATATCAACTATTTGATTATATTTTAACTTATAAATAGTTCATAAAATTCATTATCTATTTTTCCCCTTTTTGCTACACAGACTTCATAACCATCAGTAAGTGCACTTTCATCACGATATCTTAGAGAACATTTTGGCCCCTAACTCTAGAACAGTCATGAACAGACACCTCACCATTGATGCCATCTGGGCCCTCATCAACCTCCATCTGGGCATCTTCTTCTTGATCGAGATTGACATCAGGTGTTTCCACACGGATGATTGATTTATTCAGTAATCTGAAAGCTTCCTTCACATGCTTAGGCTGAACCTAAACCAATCAAGATAATGAGGTAAACCAGTAAGCCAGTCTTTTTGATATACCAAACAGATTTTCTCTGTATGAAATTTCAGTGGCATTTTTGTTTTCTCACACGACATAAAAATATGAGAGATATTTATGGCGAACCATAAATTTACCAGAATGGCTAAAAGGACCAGTAATATTGAGTGCTGAGGATGTACACTGCTTTCATTCACTGCTCTTGGGAATATAAACCATTGCAACCATTATGGGAAACCATTTTTCAGTCTTGACTAAATTGTATATGCATACAATCTATGACCCAATAATTCAATAACTCCACTTGCAGGTATACACTGAACAGAAATGTACACATATATACATCAGATGAACTAAAAGACATGTACATCTCATAAGACTCAAACTGGAGACTATCCAAATGTCCATTTTAATAGAAGAATGAGCCAATCACTATGACACACTTACTGACAGTTATATGTTTTTAACTACAACTGGGAGGGGGAAAAAAGATTGAAAACAACTTAACTATCAGGAAAAATATGGTTAGAATACTATACAGCAATAAAGAAAAGAAAAAGGTTATCCTTTTTACAGTTGACTGTAAAGAAAAAGCTCAAAGGGTAGCTCTTGGAAATGCTAATAAGGAATGTTCGACTTCCTGATCTGGGTGTAGATTACACAGGTATTTAACTGAAAGCTAACTGAACTGTACACTTGTGATTTGTGCACTCTCTGTACTTATGTTTTGCCTCAACAAAAAAGTTTACTTAGAAGAAAACTTACAAGTCTATCTTGGGGGCAGGGGGCATTGCTTTAAGTCTTTATATAAATAATCAACAGTCTCTCTAAATATACTCCCTTCCTAACTAGTTGAGGCCCATAACAACAGATAAATCCAGCAGAGCACTTTTTTTTTTTTAAATACACTACTGCCTGCATGGAAACTTTTAAGTCATTTTAGAGCAGTCAATATCAAGACATATCCTAGTAAACTTACTGGTCTATAAAAATAGCTTAGAAAGAGAAAAATATCCAGTTACTTATGGGGGAGAAATTAATCATCAAGGGCTGGCCTCAGATTTCTCCAAAGAAACAACTAATGTCAGGATACAGTAGAAAAATTCGTACGAAAACAAAGTATAAGCCATAGGTTGTAGATCAAGCTGATCTGTCATTCAGGTAAAGACTACAAATAACCCAGTTGCACATACATTCAGGAAAAATTAAGTCCTATGAACTCATCTCACCAAACCCTTGAAAAAGGACCAAATTTCAATCAGCCAAGAGATAAATTAGGAAATCATAACAGATTTATCTTCAATGAGCTATGCACATATTTATCTAAAAAACTATGACTTAAAAAACAAGCGTGGGAATTAAGACTGATAGTATACAATGTATATGGTATGACCTGAAGGCAGAGGGTTTACGTAAAGGGAGCTCCAAAGTGAATTTGCTGACTGCCTCCCACCTGTAACAAATGAAAGTCAAAAGATGATCAATCAAGTGATAGATAACTACATTTGACTGTGCAAAGGAAAGCTGTAAAATATTATTTACTAAAATCATGCCGCTGAGAGGGAATGGAAGAGAAAGGAAGATGAGACATGCTAGTTTTAACACTCTTCCCGGTAGGGAACCAACAGAGAATAGAGGATATAATACAAAATTATAATAACAAAAGTAACCACTAAAATAAAACGTAAACTTTCTGAATCTCAGAACTGCACATACAAGCAAAAGCAAAGTTACCACATAATGAAAAATTATTTTAACTATAAAAAGAAAACAAAAAACCCTCTCTCTCATATCAATAAATGTAATTGGGTTTAACATACATTAAAATAATATTAGCTTGGATCAAAAAATAAAACCTAACCCTGTGCTATGTGTGTGTGTATACACACTTAACTTACTCAAAAATGACTAAAAATAATAAAAAGTTATCAAAGGAATATCAGAAAAAGAAAGCAAGGTAGAGTTCAGGCCAAAAAGCATAAATGAGACCAAGAAAGTTAGAGGGTACACATCAAAATGAAAAGATATGTATCAGTTAAGAGAACAATATTAGTAAAGCCGAAACTACAGGAGGTAAAAGGATAAATACAAAGAGACAAAACTATATTCGGAGAAGGCAATGGCACCCCACTCCAGTACTCTTGCCTGGAAAATCCCATGGATGGAGGAGCCTGGTAGGCTGCAGTCCATGGGGTCGCTAAGAGTTGGACACAAGAGTATTCATAAGATACTTTAAACTTGCACTTTATAGAGAAGATATGGCAGACCACAAACCCCACAAAAAAAACACAGAAGGCCTATGTAATATAATAAGTTAACTTCCCCCTTCACAGACGTAAGATCCCCTGGAGTAGGAAATGGCAACCCACTTCAGTATTATTCCTGCCTGGAAAATTCCATGGACCGTGGAGTCTGGCGTCTACAAGGTCGCCGAGTTGAATACAACTGAGCACACAGGTGAGCACGCAAACAGGGAACTAGACCTTCCTTCAAAGTGTTCACGGAACATTTATGAAAACTGGCATTGGGGACTTCACTGGTGGTCCAGTGGTCAAGAATTTGCCTGCCAATGCAGAGGACATGGGTTCAATCACCGGTCTGGGAAGATTCCACATGCTGTAGGGCAACTAGACCCACATGCCACAACCACTGAAGACTGCACGCTGCAACAACTGAAGCCCACGTGCAAGGAGCCTGTGTTCCGCGACAGGAGAAGCCACAGCAATGGGAAGCCTGTGCACCACGATGAAGAGGAGCCCCCACGTGCTGCAACTAGAGAAAGCAAGACCCACCAGCCCCAAAGAAAACAACCAAACAAACAAGGACATTGGGCTACAAAGAAAGCATCCTGGAAACTAAATGAGAAATTGTCTAATCACAATGTAGTATTAAAACAAGCAATCAAAACAATACATTCTAACTGGTATTACTAAACTCTGCCAACTCTTATTAGAAATGGATACTTTTTTCAGGAAAATATAGCTCACCCAAAACTGACCTAAGAAGAGAGAAAATCTAAACAAGAAATTTTATATACCAGACTCAAGAGTTTTAGCTGAGAATTCCTATCAGTAAAAGCAGATTTTTATTTCACTTTATTTATGGTGGTATCACACAGCACGTGGGACCTTAGCTGCCTGACCAGGGACTGAACCTGTGCGCCCTGCAATGGAGGTGCAGCGGCATCCTAACCACTGCACTGCCAGTGCATTCCCGGGCAGATCATTTTAATACAATGGAAAACCATTCTAGCATAGAGGAAAAATGGGGAAATTTTCCAAAAATTTAAATGAAATAACAACCATGTTTTTTTGCGAGTACTGTTTAAAAATTCTAAATAACAGCAGGCAAATGCCAAATGCATTAAAAGAGTGGGATTTATTCCAGGAAGCCTTGATATTAGTCAATTTATTTTCATTTTAATAGATCCAGGAGAAAAAAAAGTCATGATTAACTCACATACAGGGCTTTCCTGGTGGCTCAGACAGTAAAGAATCCACCTGCAATGTGGGGAACCTGATTTCAATCCCTGGGTTGGGAAGATCCCCTGGAGGAGGGCATGGCAACCCACTCCAGTATTCTTGCCTGGAGAATCCCCATGGACAGAGGAGCCTGGTGGGTGACAGTTCATGGGGTTGCAAAGAGTTGGACTGAATGACTAAGCACACACACAACACTAAAAAGACACTAGGCAAAAAACAAAACAATCTTCCTGACAGCAATATTCAAGATATGAATAATAAATGTATAGTTCTTATCGATAAAAACATATCTCAGCCACAGAGCCAACTAAGAACAAGAAAAAATGTCCAATTTCATAATTATTAGACATTATATTGCAATAGGAAAAGCAAAAGTAAATTAGTAGAGACTATGGGAAAAGACTGTTTACTTTTTTCAGTAAGACTAGAACCATTTATCATTTGAAAAAAGAATGAAAATCTGGAAAATCAATAGACTTGACTGAAAAAGAAACTAAAGGTTTCATATAGTATAAAACTAGCATACAGAAACCAATAGTTGATATATACAAGCAACCATCAGTCAAAATATAAAATGGAAAAAAATCTACCTTCAATACCAAGAAAAAAAACAAAATATCAAGAAATAAATTCAACAAGGATCATGCAAAAATCATAGGAAGAAAACTTTAAAAGCCATTAAATAAAACAACAAAAGACTTAAGTGGAAAGATAATGAATCACCACAACTGTTCACAAATGTTTGCTTTTCTCATTCTAGCCACTTGATAGGAAAGCACTTCTTTAACCACTTGAACTTTAGGCATGGCCATGTTAATTCCTCTGACCAATGAAATTTGAGTGGCAGTGCCATGTCACTTCTAGATAGAAGGTTAAGTGGTGTATGATTCACCTTTTCTTCTATCTTCTATGATCATGGAAGTGTATGTCAACAAAGAGACTTCTGTCAGCATGAATTTCTGAGCAATGTGGAGAAGAGAGACTCTGGCTAACATAAATGAACATGAAGCATGAGCAACAAAAATAACTGTTTTTGTTTTAAACAGCTGCAATTTTTAGTGGCATAAACTAGACTCTAATTGCTATTCTGTTTTCTTAGGTAGGAAAAATCATCATTGAGATGTCAGCTCTTCTTATTAACAAATGTAACATGTTCTCAGTATCTATAATTTGGTAGTATACTATTTTTATTTTAGTATAAAAATACTAAAAACTGAGTATCAAACACTGAGCTCAAGTATATGTTGGCCCTATGTTCAGACTTTTTAAACAAAGATAAATGAATAGACAGCTTTAAGGGTATAATGCATTTCCTTACTACACAATATATTCAACAGTTAGAGAAAATCTAGGGGGTGGTATAATTACATAGCTTCATACATTTAGTAGCGTACGTATAGGAACAAGCCATGCAACTGGAGGAAAAACCCATTTCAGGACTGAACAGAGAGGTCCTTGACTGCTGACAGACTCTCCCCTTGCCTTCAGACAAACCAAGGAGTTTGTCAGTATACAAAAACCACTGAATTCAGGACAAACAGGAGCAACAGGATAGGTATTGGTTACCTATTAGGATTTTAGGGACCAGTCTGAAGTGAGCAGAGGTGGTTGGAGGCTGGAAATACTGCAGCTCAAGTCCAAAATCTATAAGTGAGTATAGCAGTCTAGAGACAGAATGGTTAGTGCTTTCTTCAAAAGTTCCCAGGTTTTAAAGAAGCTGTGTATTCCATACATACAGTTCTAATGAGGCAGATGAACCTAGAGCCTATTATACAGAAAGAGAAAGATACACCTCCTATACTAAAGCATATATATAGCATCTAGAAAGATGGTACTGAGAAGTTATTTGCAGTGCAGCAATGGATACACAGGCACAGAGAACAGAGACTAATGGACACGGAGGGCAGGAGAGGAAGGAGAGGGTGAGATGCATGGCAAGAGTGACAAGGAAACTTATATATTACCATATGTAAAACAGATAGCCAATGGCGGGGAGGGCAAAGGAGGGGCAGAGAAGGGGAAATTCCCAAGTTTATCAAACAAGTTCCTAGGATGCTTTCCTCTTAGTGAATATCAGTAATTAAAAAAAAACAAACCTAAGCCATTGGTCATTAAGTTCACAACAGCCAAAAAAGAACACCACCAATGCAGCGGAACTAGCCGTACATTTAAAATAAAAAGTCCCACTGAGTAAAATATTGTGGCACTAATGCAAAAGAAGGTTGAAAGACCAAAGGAACAGAAAAAAAAATAATTCAGGAGACTTTAATAGGCACAAGAATTTAATATAAAATAAAAGCATACCAAACTAGTGTGGAAAAGATAGGTTGTTCAGTAAGTGGTGTTGCAACTAGGAAACTAGCTCAAAAACAATCAACTGATTCATAGCTTACATCCTATAGCAGAATATATACCAAATGTTCAAATGATTTAAATACAAACAATGAAACTATCTAAGTGCTTGAGGAAATCCTGAGAGAATTCTTTTATAATCTTAGACTAGGGGAGGCCTTTATAATAAAGTAAGTAAAAATAAAGAATAGGATCATAAAATAAAAAGAAGTAGAAATGGCTTTTAAATATATGCAAAAACACTCAACTTTATTCAGGAAATGTATTTGTGTATATATGCATATTTATTTTCATATCATGTGAATTTGCTATCTACTAAAAACCAAAAAAAAAAAAAAGGGGGGGGGGCGGAAATCTAACAGAAATTCTCCAAGACTCATCAGTTCTATGACACTCATTTTAGGAAACATTACAGTGGAAAAAAAAAAAAATGGTACAAATGTTAGCATAGTTTTTAAGAATTCCCCTCCACCATGACCTATTCTTTCTCTGCAGATTCCACTACATTCTTGCTAAACTTTCTACCTTTCACTCTAAAAATGCATATCAAAATTGCATATGCCCTTCAGTGATCCAGTTCAAATGTTGACATCTCCCCAAACCCTCCACCTTCCTTAGCAAAGAATTCATTGATCTCTATACTCTCTGCTGATGACACTCTACCATAATAACCTCTCTCATATTTCACATATTTAATTAAACACACGTCTTCTCCCACCAAATTATCAGCAATGGAAAACAGGGGCTCTTTTATTCATCTCTTAACCTAGAAAGATGTCCATTAAATGTCAGCAGACTCAAGGAACAAGTAAGATAGTGTCAAACTATTTTGTAAACAGTAAAGCGCTATAGCAGAGAATTTGAAAAATTAAACAAACACACACCTGAGAAATGAAATCTATGGGACAAAAATGTGAATGAAGTCACTACAGTGCTTACTTCTGGGGAAGGGTGTAAGTGAACTTCCTAAGATGTTGTAAATCTATATTCTGAGCTGGGTGGCCACAAGGGTGTATGTATAAAGTCGGAGCTGTACAGTCTCTTCTGTGAATTATACCTCAATCATACTATTTTAAGAAAAACAGCCAAACTCTTTCCTCAAACAAAATCTTACACTGTTTAAAAATATAGTTATATAAAGCAGGGCTGGTTTGCATGAAGCAGAGATAAGGGTATGAATATCCTACCATACTGCTCCCCATTTACTCCCTAAATACCCACTGTCATACCTGTAAAACCCAGGGCTCAAAGAACAATTTAATATCCACACATTAAACAAATTAAGGAGGTAAATTCCCTTCTTAGGTGACTGGGGGCAACATTATCACATTTGTATCCGATGCCCAGGAGCCTAGTATACTGTTAAGGTTTAAATGGTAAGGATTAAACATTATAAGGTTTAAATCTTTCTTGAACAAATGGCACTAATCTTGAACTCACCTCTATTTGTACTCTATAATCTATGTCATGATTATCTCATTAATCTAACTAATACGTTTAATAAATGCTTGACAGCAACGTTCTTTAAGGGAAAGCCCCCAGGGTCAGGAGTCATGTATTCTATGAGAACTCAACAGTTATATAAAAGTAAATCTGCAGTGAATGCTAGTATGTTCTATACCAAAGATAAAAACAGACTTAAAGCCAAATATCAATTTCTCTTTCCCATTATGTTACAGTGACTTTGATACCTCATCACAGCAGTGCATCCGAGCCATTGCTTCAGAGAGACGGATCATGCTCTCAAGCTGTCGCACTGTAATCCTCCATGAAGACTTGGTTACCCCAGAACCATCCCTCTGGCGGAGGCGTTTATACTGTTCCACAATGAAGTCCTCTGACTCTTTAGAAATCTGTTTCAGAACATTGATGAAGTTAGAGCATTTCTACTTAATGGAAGCTGCATTAAACATGAAGGTTAAAAGGTTCCCAGATGGAGATACTCTGGGGGAACTGAGAGGGTCAAGACTTTGAAACCAATGACAAGAAATTAGTACTAAAATACCTTTCAATAGAAACTAATACGAAGAACTATGAATTCCATGCACTAATTTTACAAATAGGAAGACAGTAGAGTTAGTATTTCAGTAGGTATGTAATAGCCACTCTGCGGCTTCTCCACATCCTGTTGTTTCAGTTAACCTATGGTCAACTGTAGTCTAAAAATACTAAATAGAAAATTTCAGACAGAAACAATTAGTGTTTTAAATTGTGTGCTGTTCTGAGTAGTGTCATGAAATCTTAGTAGCTGTCCAACGTCTCACCCAAGATGTGAATCATCCCTTTATCCAGAGTATCCACAATGTATATGGCACTTATTAGTCAGCAGTAGCAAACTCAGTTGTCAGATCAACTGTTACGGTAACACAGTGTTTATGTTCAAGTAACCCTTTTTTAACTTACTAACGCTTCCCAAGCGCAGGAATAGTAATGCCAGCAATTCAGATATTCTCTTATTGCACTAACTTATAGGAAAAACCATAGTATATAGAGTTTGGTACTATCTGTGATTTCAGGTATCCACTTGGGATATACACATCAGCTATTTCAGTAAACCTTATCATTTGTTCAATAATAACAACAAAGTAAGGCAAACTAAAGGATACTCAGTATTTCAGAGCAAGGAACTAAGTATGTTAAGGAAGCAAGCCAAAGTTATAGAGGGACCAGGTTAGTCATGGAGGACAAATGCTTCTGCAAACAAAAGTGATATTCTACCCTTTCCTTGGGACAGTGAGACTCAATTCTGATATTATGGATTACCAAGTGAAGGTGTTAGATGATTAAAACCTAAGCATAATTCCCAAAAGTCAAGCTAGAAATAGTGTAGACGTTTCAACAAGAATCAAATGAAAATTTTTTATATATTCTATTTTAGGAAAATGCCAAACAACATATGCATTATGGAGTTTTTTTTTTTTTTTTTTAATGTAGGTGGGAGAGGGGTTCAGGATGAGGGACACATGTATACTCATGGATGATTCATGTCAATGTATGGCAAAAAACACTACAATATTGTAGTATTTAGCTTGCAACTGAAATAAATTAATTAAAAAAATAACAACAACAAACAAACAAAAAACAAACGTCCAAGTGAGCACCCTGAATCCAGTGCAGGTTTAATCCAAAGATCTACATCAATTACTGTAAGATAGTTATTTATGTTCATTACAATCATCTAGAGGAACCCAAGTATTTCCTCAGAGAAAGATTCAAGAGCATCTGTAGACTACTGATTTAAGCATACAGTTTTAAGATTCTTAGGAATAACGACTGAAATAAAATCTAGTTTGTGTGGTTATTCAAAACTCTTCACTATAAAAACTTTTTTATTAGCATCTTATTAGTAGAAGAAATGGAATTCTTCAGACTTTTAAAACACTTTTTCTCAAGACTTTTTTGAAGAAATAAACTGTTATCCACCCCCCTAAAAAAAGCCCAAACAAACCCTCAGATCAAGCCAATCAACCAACCATAAAAAATCCTCAAATCAGGTTCAGTTAATTTCCAAGTAATGCATCTGTTTAAATGCCACATACTCATCATGCCTGATACAGTACAAAAGGGCAGGTTACCTTGGGTTTAAACTGTCTTGCAAAAAGAAGATACCTCCTGATATCATCAAGGGAATACACACGATCAATGGAATCCTCAATTCTTGAATGCAAGTCTACTATTCGCCTGGCAATAGCATAATCTGTAACCTAATTCCAAACAAGAAAATCACTTTTATCAGTTACAATAACATCCACAGACTATTCCAGGCATGAAGAAATTATCTGTAGCATGATAACCTCAAGCTTTAAGATGCCACCATAAGATGTATTAATAGGCTCAAATTTCTGAGGAAAGTTTAATACCGGTTTCATCCAAAATCAAACGCTTAAATGTATAGCTGTGCCTTACTCTAATTAAGACTATTCCTGAAGAAATTAACTGACTTAATTAATCTGACAGAAATGAGTTCTAGTGCCCTCAGTAAATGCCAGGATCTACTGCCTTAAGTGTTGTCGGGAAGCATTAATTCATACGATCCTCACAAAAACCTTATTAGGTAGATAACATTACCCCATTTTACAAATAAGTAAATTGAGGCCTGAAAAAATTACATAACTTGTCCAACACCACAGTAACTGAGCAAGGATTTGAAGAGTCTAGCTTCAGAATATATCCTCCTAGCCACTATATTATGCTGCCACTTATGAATATATGAGGATAATCATCATAAAACTGTTACTAACATTGAATAAAATCATACTAAAACTATGCAATTTACTCTCAAATGGTATAGAAAAAAATGTAGAGATACACAGAGCAAACGGTAAAGCAAATAGGGCAAAAACTTATGTGAACTGTGTAAAGGGTATATGGGTACTATATGCATTATTGTATTTCCTGCAACTTTTCTGTAAGTTTGAAATTATTTCTAATTAAAAAGTTAAAAATAAATATATGAAAATCAGTCAGTGCCCAACAATGGGGAGTGGGGACTGGGTTAAACATTTTATATAGATTTGTGAAGGAAAAGAACCAAACCCAAAGATAAAACATGAAAACCCTCTAATAGTCACATTAATGGAAGGCAAATTTATTTAGATAAATTTAAAACTTTACTGAAAGCAAGAGTTATGTATTCTGCCTAATGTAATGTAGGCATGCCATGCTCAGTAATCACAAGTACAGTACAATATTACCTTCTAAGGTCATTTTGCAGTTCTGCATACATCTGAGATATGCAATGTTGTTAAATATTTAAGTCTAAGTAACTCTAATACTGGGATTCCCTTGTGGCTCAGCTGGTCAAGAATTTGCCTGCAATGCAGGAGACCTGAGTTCAATTCCTGGGTTGGGAAGATCCCCTGGAGAAGGGAAAAGCTACTCACTCCAGTATTCTGGCCTAGAGAATTCCATGGACTGTGTAGTCCATGGGTCACAAAGAGCTGGACACGACTGAGTGATCTTCACTTTCTTTCAACTCTAATACTAACATGTTAGAATGTAAGTAAATCCACAATTTTACATTCAGTCTTAAAACTGGTACATAATTAGAAAAAAATGTGACACATGCAATAATTTGAAAAGAAGATATAGGGAGACAAATGACCCATAATTTGCGGAAAAAAAGGAAAGTTGTTTGGTATCCAAATTCTTTTCGACCTTAATGAAAAATACAAAAGTCTAATAAAAATCTTAAACGGTATGGTTGAGAACTGTTTTTTTTTTTTTAGAATTAAAAAGCAACAACAAAAACAAAAAGCTTGATATTCCTTAACACAATAAAACAGAACCATCAATTAAAGTGATTCCAAGTTGCTTAATAAACCTATCTAATCCTGTACCACTCAGAGATATGAAAGGTCAGTGCCAACACATGCACCAGTTCTTCACGAGTACATCTTCCAGGCTTGTCTCGATCAATTACTCAAACTGGAAATAATAAAGGAAGCTCAAAGGGACAGCTCATGTAGTTACCTCATTACATTCATCCACAAGTATAAAGAAGAGATCAAATCGGGACATGATAGGAGCTGACAAATTTATATTCTGTTTCAACGATTTTGATCTGTCATAGTGTCCACTGATGGGGTTTGCTGCTGCCAAAATGGATGTCCTGGCATTCAGGGTAGCCTGACCACAAAAGGAAAAAAATCATGACAGGTTTAAAGACAAATGGAATGGCATAGGACAAACCTCAACATCATTCATAATTAACGAAAAGCAAAATAATAAGGTATCATCTTTCATCTACTCAATCATCGCAATCAAAGTCTGATAATAGCAACAGGTATCCCCATATGATGTTGCTGGTATGATGTGTATGCCCTTTAAGTCAGCAATTTCTTACTAAGAATTCATCTTGCAGCTAGATATACGAAGAGGCGTACAATGCTTACAATGTTGTTTGTAATAAAGAAGGCTGGAAATGACCTAAACATCATTCTTTTTTATAGGAGCCTACTGAGTCAAACTGGGATATATACAAGTGAAAATCATGGAGTAATAAAAAACCAAAGTGGATCTAATATACTGGTATAGAAAGATTACCAAAATAAAATTATAAAGTTAAATGAGCAAGGAATAAAACTTTATGTGCATTATGCTTATTTATTTAGAGTTCCAGAAAAACATCTATTTCTGCTTTATTGACTATGCCAAAGCCTTTGACTGTGTGGATCACAATAAACTGTGGAAAATTCTGAAAGAGATGGGAATACCAGACCACCTAACCTGTCTCTTGAGAAATCTGTATGCAGGTCAGGAAGCAACAGTTAGAACTGGACATGGAACAACAGACTGGTTCCAAATAGGAAAAGGAGTACGTCAAGGCTGTATATTGTCACCCTGCTTATTTAATAAAAGACTCTGATGCTGGGAGGGATTGGGGGCAGGAGGAGAAGGGGACGACCGAGGATGAGATGGCTGGATGGCATCACTGACTCGATGGACGTGAATCTGAGTGAACTCCGGGAGTTGGTGATGGACAGGGAGGCCTGGCGTGCTGCGATTCATGGCATTGCAAAGAGTCGGACACGACTGAGCAACTGAACTGAACTGATTCCTAAAAGGGACATAAACTCAGCAGACACTTCTGAGTATCTACTGGTGCTGGGAGGAGATTTCTCTTTTTAATTTATACTTACCTGTTATATTTTTCTTAACTATTTGAATGTATTACTTTTATTTTTAAAGCTTTATTTCTCTCTAATGCTAATTATAATATTGTACTTATTATTTCCATTTAAATGATTTGTCAACTTTATTTCTGTTACAATTGGAAGCACATTTTAGCAAAGGCTACAGAGAAGCTTTGTGGAAATTTTGAAAGAGCTAAAAATTTTACCAGTACTTCCTCTACTTTGTTTCATAACAAATTAATTTTCACAGTACCTTTAACAGCACCTGTAATTTGTAGTCAAGTACTCTACCCCTGAGCTATGCCCCCAACACCTGTAATTTGGATTAATAAGCCTCAGGGCTGTGTCTTCCATTTCAATAAACAGCATTTCATGTTGAAGTAGTGCATTTTATCCAAGTGATCATCTCCAGAGCTACACTAGTCTACAAGGCTAAGGCATGATGCAGTGAAACAGAAGTGGATATACATACCTTCACTCCTGCTTTGGTGATAGAGATGGTTTGCTGTTCCATAGCTTCATGAATAGCAACTTGATCCCGCACATCCATCTTATCAAATTCATCAATACAACATACACCCTGTAATCAAATAAGCCTGGCATAAGAAACCTCCTTTCAGATGTCAAAATGGCAAGGAAACCCAAAGTTTGCTACCATAGTGACTTTAGACAACTAAGGTAAGTAAGCAATCCCAATTCCCTCTACTAGAATAAGACAGTACTTGATCCCCAAGGGAACCATACAACTTTCAACTCATTTTAAACTCTAGTTTGCCCTTTAAGGGCAAAACTAAAAATAGGCAGTTACTTATTGCACTTCTATTCAACATCAAAATGTGTAAATCTCAGGGTCAAAACATTCTGGATCATTTCAGTGTTGATTTTAGGTTCAAAGTGAAGGATGAATTTGGAACATAATGTCTGTATCTACAGCTACAATTTACATGCCTTCACAGATCTAACAATAGATCTATGACAAATACATGCAAAGTGCAAGAGACATATTCATAGATGTATCACAATCTAGAAAGGAAAAAGTGCTGAACAAACTAGTCATAGCAAACAACAAGCTCAGGGCAGGCAATATATTCTACAGAAGTTTAGAAAGTATTGATTAATGATGATAATTCCAATTTCTAGATTAATAAAACCATAAATTATTTACTAAAAGTATTTTATTTTTTCTTGAAAAAGAACACCTTAATAGGAACTTATAGGTCTTTATTGATAGGGTAGGGGATATTCTGATTTCTTTCTATCTAACCAGGTAAAATGTTCTTACATTATCAGCCAGCATCAAGGCTCCAGCCTCAATGACAAACTCATGAGATTCTTCATCTCTCACAACAGCGGCTGTTAAGCCAGCAGCACTGGACGCTTTGCCACTGGTGTAGACAGCTCTGGGACTGAATTCCTCTACGTGCCTGTTCAAGGTTATCATATTCATTAATATATGATTATAAAGCATCCTTTTCAGGATTATCAGCTTGCTACAGTTTACATCAAGTAAGAATTTAAGAGAACATTTGGAAAAGGCATTAAGAAAACACAGTTAATAAAGATATATGCCATAGATCAAATAGAAAGTCTTTTCTCCTTTGGTCTTCTGAATAGGCTAAATCCATTCCTGTCAAAGGAAGATGAAATTCATACATGACAAAAACATCAACTAATAGTTTAGCACCAGTAATCTATTAGAAGACCTTGCACTTAAAAAATGAAAACAAACAAAAAACAAACAACAAAAATAGATGTGAAATTTATTCCAAAAAAGGGAAGGTTGGCTTAACAACTAAGAAACAGTAATATGCTATATTAAAAAAGATAAGAAGCATTATAATAGATGCAAAAAAATGTGAAAAAAGCTAATACCCTTTCATGATAAAAAACTCAACTAATTAGAAGAGGCTTTCCCTCAACCTGCTAAAGGGCATCTATGAAAACCCACAGCTAACGTCATACTTACTAGTAAAAGACTGAATGCTTTTCCCCTAAGAACAGGAATAAGACTTAGGGGTCTATTCCTGCCACTTCTATTCAACATTACACTGAAAGATTCAGCCAGGGTAATTAGGCAAGAAAAAGAAAAAGGGACCCAGATTTGAAAGAAGAACTATCACTATTTGCATGTGACATGATCTTGCAGACAAGTTAGATCCACTAAAACACATCTAGTAAGTCCACTAAAACAGTTAGAATAAATCAGTTTGTGCATGTTGCAAGATAAAAGTTCAATAGTTGTATTTCTAAACACTTGTGACAATCCAAAACTAAATCTAAGAAAACAGTTCCATTTATATTAGCATCACAAAGAATAAAATACTTAGGAATAAATTTAATAAAAGAAGCACAAGCACATACACTGAAAACTACAAAGCATTATTGAAATTAAAGATGACCTAAATAAATGGAACGATAACCCATGTTCATGGATCAAAAGACTTAATCTTGCTGAAAAGCAAATATAATCATCTACAATACACTACTGCTCAGAGGCAACACTGCAGTACATCTTTTGTGGTGGTGATGGGGAGATGGGAGGCAGGAGCAACAGAAATGAAGAAAAATAAAGAGAATTCATTTAACACAGGACTATTATCTTCAAACCTAGAACTCAGTCCATGATATACTTGAAGGAAATAATATTTAAGTAAAAAACTCCAGCTAAAAATTTTACGTTCTAGAACACTGCCATGTTAAAAATTTCCCAAATAAAGGAAAGGCAGCTTGATATAGTATGAAGAACACATGCTTTGGAATCGAAGGCTGAATTCTAATATTCTTGGCTTAGAGCCACCTGTCAGCTCTGAGGAGTTAGACAATTTACTAAGACTTAGAGTTTTGTTTGCCTCCCTGAAAAAAAAGACACTATTATATGCCTGTTTGAATGTTGGTAGGATATGACATACGGAGAAGGCAATAGCAAGCCACTCCAGTACTCTTGCCTGGAGAGTCCCATGGATGGAGGAGCCTGGTGGGCTGCAGTCCATGGGGTCGCTGGGAGTCGCGCGCGACTGGGCGACTTCACTTTCACTTTTCGCTTTCACACAATGGAGAGGGAAATGGCAACCCACTCCAGTGTTCTTGCCTGGAGAATCCCAGGGACAGGGGAGCCTGTTGGGCTGCTGTCTATGGGGTCACACAGAGTCGGACACGACTGAAGTGATTCAGCAGCAGCAGCAGCAGCAGGATATGACATAATACACATACACAGACACACACAGCACCAAGAACACAAGAGGTGCTCAAAAACTGGTTGCCATTATCTTAACCTCTAAGTTTCTTAAAAGCCTGAAAGTAAGCAAGTACTTATACCTTTTAAAAATAAGCAGAAACTGCTAAATTCATATTGGTAAGTTCAGCACAAAATGCCTCATCTTTATCAGTTTTTGGAAACTGTCCTGTATAAGAACCGTGAAGACATTTGTATTCTTAATCTCCGCAATCCTATGCCTAGGAATTTACCCAAAGGAAAATAATAAAATAAAAACTTATACACATTATGATGTTCACTGTATTTGATCATTAAAATAAGTTACTCTGTTAAATTGTCTAATATCAGGGTAGGGGAATTATCTTTTAAGCTATAATATGCCAACAAAAAACAATTGTGAAAATAGAGAAACATTGACAAGTATTTAAAGCATTAATTAAAATTAAAAATATGCATGCTGTGACTTATAACCATGGAGATATATATATATTCATACATTCAAAGAGTTTTATACAAAGATTAAAAGAATTCTATGTGGGATTGTAACTACAATTTTTACCTATTCCAAAACCTGTAAAATGTTGTTACAGTCTCCTTAACAAACTAAGGTGTACTTTAACCTAAGAGAGTTTTTGAAAGCCTGCAACTATGCGTATTGTTTTCTTTGTTGTACTATCTCAGGCACTTACTTGAGAAACTGGCTCTTAGCTGTACTTGGGTCACCAACAATGCAAACATTTATATCCCCTCGAAGAGAGGTCCCTTCCCCTGTTGTCTTTGGGACACCACCAAAGAGCATCAGCAAGACACCCCGTTTTACTTCATCATTACCTGAAATAAAAATCCAAAGTATTTTTCAACATGAGTTTAAACAATTTCACAGGACACTACAAAGGCATGTTTACCAACCAAAAGAGCAGAGGCAGCTGAAGCAAAGCTAAGACCAAAGTTAAAATATCTTTCTGGTTTCCCATCTTGATCTTGGTTCTCGTCCTATGAATCTACAGTCACCTCATCTCTGTACTAATACCTTCACCTGACACAGATGCTGATGCTCACCATTCTAAGAGTCTTTCCTTGTCTCTAAGTCCTGCTTCCTATACAAAGTCTTTCCCTATGTCACAGTCCTCAAATATCTCTCCCCATAAATAAACTATGTCCACTACAGCCTACCATATTTGCTAGTTCTTTCCAACTACAGGTTACACAGTTCTATCAAGAGTTTCAGGAAACGATCCATGACTTACCTCTTTTGTATCAGGAATAGTGACCCAAAGCTAAATATAAATACAAGCTAATTGAACTGATATGGATTAGGCAAGATGCTGAATGTGATCTACAGCTGCTTCTAAAAACTGTTTTTAAATACAAAAAGGAAATGAACAATTTAAAAAAAAAAGACAACACCAAATTTTAGAAATGTGATATTGGAAGAAACATTCAAAGAAATGCTGGCACAGGTACACAAAGCACTCCTTAGAAGCAGAAAAGTTAAAATCCATTCCAAAAACAAAATTTCTCTGACTTATAACCTGTATGAAACAAATGCATTGGAGGTGTGGTAGTTTAAAATAGCCCACAAATTCTTTGATAATCCTCATTTCTAGATGACAGCTTAATTCTCCTCTCCTTAAGTGTGGCTGGGCTTAGTAACTTGGTTCCCACAAATAGCATATGGTGGAAGAGAAGGTGTATAACTTCTAGCACTAGGTCTCAGGAAGCATTTTGCTTCCTCCTTGCTCTGCTCTCCTGGACTGCATGCTCTGAAGGAAGCCAGTTGTTGTGCTACGATGACACTGAAACAGTCCAGTGAAGAGATTCATATGGTAAGGAATTGAGGCTTCCAGCTAACAAGCACTGACAGATAAGCAGTGAGTGGATCCTTGTAAGTGGATCCTCCAGCTCAAGTCAAGCCTTCAGGTGACTACAGCCCTAGGTGACATCTTGGCTACGAAATCTACAAAGACTGACCAAGACCACACAGCTAAGTTTCCCTCAGATTTCTGACCTACAGACTGTATGAAATATTGCTTGTTGTTTTAAGCCATTAAGTTTGGGATAATTTGTTATGTAGCAATAGATTAATTTATGGTGGGGGAATGCAACAGTATAAAAATCTGATACCTACTCATTCTAAGGGAGGAGAAGACAATGGCAACCCACTCCAGTACTCCTGCCTGGGAAATCCCATGGATGGAGAAGCCTGGTAGGCTACAGTCCACGGGTTCGCAAAGAGTCGGACACGACCGAGCAACTTCACTTTCACTTTTCACTCTCCTGCACTGGAGAGGAAATGGCAACCCACTCAAGTGTTCTTGCCTGGAGAATCCCAGGGACGGGGGAGCCTGGTGGGCTGCCGTCACACAGAGTCGGACACGACTGATATGACTTAGCAGCAGCAGCATTCTAAGGGAGGATACTCTAAAACCCACAAAGGATTATTAATATTAAGGATTTCAGTTCAATTTCACTGACCAAATATTTAAGCAGAAAAAAAGGTTAGTTTTCAATGATTAAAAATACATACCTAAGACAAATAACCATAATCTTATGAACTCCTGCCATTACTTCAACTGAATATGGAGGGATGGAAAAAAAACAAAGCATGAGATCTGAAAAGTTAGTCATATCCTTCAATGCACAAGGGATTTAATGACAGTGAGCAGCTAGTAACCAAGAGCTAAGAAAGTGTGAAAGCAGAAACCACAAGGTATAGGCACAGTTGTTGTTCGCTAAGCCGTATCTAACTCTTTGTGACCCCATGAACTGCAGCATGCCAGGCTTAGGCACAGTACATATAATCAAAAAAAACAATATGAAATCTCTTCCCATTGTGAAAACAAGAAAGAGAGATCAGGATGTTAATCTGGCATATTAAGAATATACTTAAGTGCAGATCTGTCCTAAAGCCAGAAAAAGACTAAATGATTTTTTCTTTTTTCAAAAGAAAACCGGCAAAATACACACAACATAAAATTAACCACTGCAACCATTTTTAAGGGGTTCAGAAGGGGTTCAAGTACATTCACTATCTTTTACAACCATCACTCATTCACTTCTAGGACTTTTCTTAACACCAAACACAAATTCTATCCATCAACAATTTCCTATTTCTCTCCTCAGCAGGTAATCTTTTTCTACTTTCTCTATGAATTTACCTATTTTAAGTATCTCATTTCAACTGGAATCATGTAATATCTGTCCTTTTACAAATGACTTTTAAAAACCCCTTCTAAACCCACTAAAAACCTTTTAACATCTGATTTGTATATCTTAAGAAGTCACATGTTGCTGTTTTACAAACATTACTTTGACTTCAAGCTTATTTCACAGATAGACTTCTTACCATGTATAGTAGGGAACAGGCTTGTACAAAGATTGTGGTACAGATTTTTATCTTGACTCATTTCAAACACTTTCTCCCACTCCTTCACAGTCATTTGGTTCTTAATGCTCTCAGCTGTCTGTTCCTCATCTCGGAGCTCTTTTCCTCCAAACTGAGGGGGAGAAGAAAGTAAAAAAATAGTAGTATAGAAATAAGTCAAAATAATGTGAAAGAGAAGAAACATCACCACAAACAAAATACATCCTGGGAGGTCAAAATCTGTTGTCTGTAAAGGTCTTTTTTAAAAAAACCATCTAACCAGAAAGGCCTAAGTTAGCAAAAATACCAAAGAGCTTGTCACCTGTCCAGTGATTTATAAATAACAAAAAAAGCTACCACCGTTGTTTTGCATTGCTATCTAAATGAATCCAGATGCTCAAGAGATGAGCCATAATAAAATGGTAATCATTGTTAAGAAGATGAGGATGAACAGAATATTATGTTCACTCCTTATTTCCCAACACTGGACTATTTCCCAAACTTTTTCTCACTGCTTTCCCATCCTGCAAACAAAATTAAGTTCTCAACCATTACAATACCGGGGGGTCAATCACTCTCAGAAAGAGTAATTTATAAGCTATTGCCCAGATTACGAAATTTTTCTATTTGTACTTTCTCAAGGACTGTGACAGAGGAACTGTAACAATTAAAAAACAAACAAGACCATCCCCACCTCCAGAAAAACCACCATTAATAATAATAGCACCAATACGCTTAAAGCACTGAACTTTAACACATAAAAATAAGACTTTTCCTTAAGGTCAGGAAAACAAGGCATGAAAAAGTCTGGTTTTAGAGCTAAAGAGCAAATCTCAACCCAAACTCTTGTCTTTAACACTGAATTTGCGGCAGCCTCAGGTAATGTCTTTCTTAAGCTTTGCCATTCTACTAAGACACTCACCCTTGGGTTGGTTGGTGCAACACAGCAGGCAAGAAAGACCAGCCTGTATGAAAGGTCTCTAACACCAAGGGCCCGGAGACCTCGAACACCTTCTGTCTCATATCCATCAACACCACTGACTCGGGAATCAGTTTCTGCGCGTGCTCCTGAAACATTGAATGACAGGTTGTTTCATAGCTAAATACTGAAGGTACTGATAATCAAAACTGCTCAGATAAATAAAACCAAAAAATCTAAAATTTCATTTAGGCTTTGAAATTTTCAGAACAGTACTTTCTGGACCAAAACCAGTTAGTCTTTGTTATCATTACAGTTCCTTGCTCACTCTGATTGGTAGCCAAAAATAAGACAGGGAAGAGGCAAGAAGCTAGATGTTCTGCAATAACTGAGAATTTGTTAAACCTGAGCCACAGATTTACTGACCTGGTGTGCTAAGCTTAGACACGTCAGGCACAACAATCAGCGTTCCTGTAAAGTCACATTTGTCACCAGCTTGAGCTGACTCCACAGCTTCAGCCCTCAAGATCACTTCTAAACTGCGGGGGATACTCCCCCGAGGAAGCTCAGCTTGAGTCTCTTGAATACGAACCTGTAACAGAGACAAATAAATGGCCAAGGATGAGAAGAGATCTCTTTCAAGTGCCATGTGATCTATATTAAATGCACAAGCATTGATATATCCTAAATTATCTTACCAGTTGGCAGACTTTTGACATGTGCCAACATTCATCATAAAAAACTCTTTTCAATTTGGTTAAGAGATTACGTCTACTTAAAAACTGCAACTTCACTTTTATTCTCATTCAGTTCAGTTCAGTCACTCAGTCGTGTTTGACTCTTTGTGACCCCATGAATCGCAGCACGCCAGGCCTCCCTGTACATCACCAACTTCCGGTGTTCACTCAGACTCAAGTCCATCGAGTCAGTAATGCCATCCAGCCATCTCATCCTCTGGCATCCCCTTCTCCTCCTGCCCCCAATCCCTCCCAGCATCAGAGTCTTTTCCAATGAGTCAACTCTTCGCATGAGGTGGCCAAAGTACTGGTGTTTCAGCTTTAGCATCATTCCTTCCAAGAAATCCCAGGGCTGATCTCCTTCAGAAAGGACTGGTTGGATATCCTTGCAGTCCAAGGGACTCTCAAGAGTCTTCTCCAACACCACAGTTCAAAAGCATAAATTCTTTGGCACTCAGCTTTCTTCACAGTCCAACTCTCACATCCATACATGACTACTGGAAAAACCATAGCCTTGACTAGACGGACCTTAGTCGGCAAAGTAATGTCTCTGCTTTTCAATATGCTATCTCATTAAACAATACATATTTTGTTCTCTTTGTTGAAATTTATTTTAATTATGTGTTTTGGGTCCCATCCTCCTCTAAATTGTCAGGGAAATTTTATGAAAATTTTCACATCTATTATACCCTCCACCTCAATGCAACTGTTAACATTACTTAAGATACACATATTTTTACTAAATTATTTGAAAGAAGTTACAAAAATCAAGATAGTTTACCCCTAAATATTAAAGCACTCATTTACTAAGAGTAAAGACAATCTCCTATGTAGCCACAATGTCATCAATCACATCAAGGATTTAAGTATTTAATTCCATGCCTTCTATTATCCAGTCTACTTTCGTATTTCCCCAATTGTCAAGTATGTCCTTTATTACAGCTGTTTCCCTACCCCATGAATCGCAGCACGCCAGGCCTCCCTGTACATCACCAACTTCCGGTGTTCACTCAGACTCAAGTCCATCGAGTCAGTAATGCCATCCAGCCATCTCATCCTCTGGCATCCCCTTCTCCTCCTGCCCCCAATCCCTCCCAGCATCAGAGTCTTTTCCAATGAGTCAACTCTTCGCATGAGGTGGCCAAAGTACTGGTGTTTCAGCTTTAGCATCATTCCTTCCAAGAAATCCCAGGGCTGATCTCCTTCAGAAAGGACTGGTTGGATATCCTTGCAGTCCAAGGGACTCTCAAGAGTCTTCTCCAACACCACAGTTCAAAAGCATAAATTCTTTGGCACTCAGCTTTCTTCACAGTCCAACTCTCACATCCATACATGACTACTGGAAAAACCATAGCCTTGACTAGACGGACCTTAGTCGGCAAAGTAATGTCTCTGCTTTTCAATATGCTATCTCATTAAACAATACATATTTTGTTCTCTTTGTTGAAATTTATTTTAATTATGTGTTTTGGGTCCCATCCTCCTCTAAATTGTCAGGGAAATTTTATGAAAATTTTCACATCTATTATACCCTCCACCTCAATGCAACTGTTAACATTACTTAAGATACACATATTTTTACTAAATTATTTGAAAGAAGTTACAAAAATCAAGATAGTTTACCCCTAAATATTAAAGCACTCATTTACTAAGAGTAAAGACAATCTCCTATGTAGCCACAATGTCATCAATCACATCAAGGATTTAAGTATTTAATTCCATGCCTTCTATTATCCAGTCTACTTTCGTATTTCCCCAATTGTCAAGTATGTCCTTTATTACAGCTGTTTCCCCCCTGCCAACCTAAATTCATCTTTTGATATTTGGTTATTATATCAAGTTCTTTATCAGATACAAAGCATCTCTTTCCCAAAGTTGTGGGTAGAGTACAGGCTCTTACTAACCAAGTATCAAAATAATACAAGAAAACTAAGTAAAGACTAAAAGTTGAATTTAATATTATTTATTTTAGTCTGGTTCTCATTCTCCTAGTGCTTGAGCTGCTGCAACTTTTCTTTCCTCCTTGCATATTCCAGAGTTATTCAGTCCTGAAGAGACTTAGCCCCTTCATTCTTAACTGCTACCACCTATCTCTTGCCCAGGTAACAACTGCCTGTTAGTCTCTTTGTTAAAAACTACCACTGTCATCCCATTAATCTTCCTGAAACAAAGAAAAATACACATCCTCGGAAAACGTATTCCTCTTGCTTTTCAAAACAGGTCCAAACTTTTCAATTTGAGGATCCAAGCACTTCCGTGCCACACATCAATCATCTCTCAGATGATCTCCAATTTGGTTCCTCTACTTTAATCATGATAATCCCCATAGCTGTTGACAAGCGTGTCCATTTTCACCTGTCCTTTTACTTATGCCTTCCTCCTTCTTAACCGCCATCTCCAAATCTTTCTACTTCTTCAAAGTTTCCATAACCATAACTTACAATGATGACTAATTACTGTTTATTCTTTGACAAATGTTTTATTTGTCTTATGTTTTTTGTTTTTATTTGTCTTATTTATTTTTCCAATCCAAGTTATTAAAAGTTAGAACACATTTATACACTGATAATTGAAATTTGCCTGACAAATTAGTACCTTAAACTTGTAGTCAGTTTTTATGTAAGTCACGGATCTTTAGGCAATTACAACACTGCCTAAGGTAAGCTTATAATAATAATTACAAGTGCCTAGAAATGAATTATTAGCATAGGCTGAATCTGATCTAACAGAATTAATACCTTTTGAAAATCAACAAATCTTGATTTATTCGTATCCAGCAGGAATCTCCGTCTGTTGGCACAAACTGGATTTCGACAAATGTTTGGCTGTGTGTATTTGAACTGCTGTTCCACATCCTTGATCACTGTCTGACAGTCCAGGCACAGGAAAGTTCCGCTCACAAGCTCTGGGTGAACTGGGTGAGTCCGTACCACCTGCCCACTGATGCGAGTAAGCAAACCAATTCTGGCTGAAGTGAGCTCTCGAATTCTGTTTAAAGAAAGATACTGCATTCGTAAATGTTCATTTCCAAACTAAAAATTTTCACTTTTAATGAGAGGATATTCAAAGATAATTTACGCTTAATATAATAAGAGACAAGGTATTCTTTAGGCTCTCCTTAAAGAGTGCCCATTCCTGAAGTATAATGTACATGCATCCACAACCAATACATAAATGAAAACAAACAAACAAAACACCTAAGCAAAGGACATGAAAGAAATGCAATTACAATTGTAAAACAGGGGCCTCCCAGATGGCGCAGTGGTAAACACTGTATGCAATCAATGCAGGAGATGTGTGTTTGATCTCTGGACTGGGAAGATCCTTTGGAGGAGGAGATGGCAACCCGCTCCAGTATTTTTTGCTGGGAAAAAGCTCACGGAGAGAGGAGCCTGGTGGGCCATAGTCCAAGACATCGCAAAGAGTTGGACATGACGGTGATTGAGCACACACAAAAAAATATTTTCTGCTGATCTACATTTCTAAATAAGTATTTTCACAGTACAGTTGTCATGGGGGAAAACTTGTTTGTTTGAACTTGAAAGTTTAGAAAACACTTTATTTCAGAAACTCATTTTGTATTAAGTAACTCGGTAACTTTATAGGTAATTTTAGTAGTTAAAGTTTTCAAAATATCACTTTAATTTCCTCCAATAAATTTATTCTTTAAATAATTGCTAAAGAGGAAAACAGTTTAAAAGTTATGCTATTTAAGCTCTTGACAATTCATTAATTTGTGAATGCTCTCAATTTTCATATTTTCTCTCTAAACTAAGCTTTCATCTAAACATCCCTTAAAAGGTGTCCTAAAGTATTATAATCCCTAGAAATGACTTCACCTAACTTATTTCCCTTTCCATTTCCCTGGAAATATAGATTTTCCCGCAACTAAATGTTCTGGATAACTGGGGATAACTCTTTACAGATATAAGACTACAACCTTCTGAGCTTTCTGACAAGTCATAGGTATACTATTCAATGAATTCTTTTTCCTTTCAAAGAGCTTCTTACTTGTGTCTGGTAGGTAGGTCTTGAAATGCAACATAAAAATCCTTGGCAAGAGGGATCTCTTTACGGTCTTTGACAAAGGTTTTCAAGGCTCGACATAGGTAAGGATAAACTCTGAAAAGCAAACAAAAAGAAAACCAACTTATAACTTTAAGAGGCTTACCAAGCCCTCTTTTCCCTTTCATGCTTCCCAATAGCTGAAATGAAGGAATTTCATCTGATTACAACCAAGCTTTAAGAATCTAACTACGCAGGACCCTTCTATCATCTGTCCAGGAACCTCTTCAATCCTCTTCTATTACACCACAAATACATCTAAGACAACACAAACACCAAATATAAAGTGCTATTCCTTGATATCTATTATTTTTAAGTAATCATTTAGCATGCACACCACAGACCACTCCTCTGTCCAAGATTACTCTTCCTGAACCTGGGCAGTATACTACCTCTTAATAGCAAAGCAGCCTCCCATTTGGTGTCAAGGCCTAGTATATTCTTCCAGGTTTTAATTCTTGATTGACAGGAAATGGGTAAGGGTAGGGAAGGAATCTGTGTACTGATGTGAGAGCAAGTTGGCAGAAACGTTTCACCTGGCTGGTTAGGTGGGTTTGTGCACGTTCCCTTGATTTAAGTTTTAAACAGCTGCAGTGGCTTGGTTTAAGCAGTAGGATCTGGAAGTCCTCTGAAAGATCAGCTACTCTCAGGAGACAGAACTGTGTGGCACAGTCTGTGCATGCGGTATGGACATAGGTATTTCTACTATCAGCCCAATTTTCTACCTCCCTCTCACTTGTCAGGACAACTTTTCCTACTACATACTTTCACAATAAACTCTGCTGCTTATCCTTCTAGTCATTCTTGATAGTCAGATAAGACTAGAAAGACTGAGACAAATCCATCTCCCAGTCCACCAGGTGAAAAAACAGGACTGTGACTCCTTACTCCTGGGTCTTCATTTCTCCTTCATAACTGTCCAGAGTGTTTATTTTAACCTGATTTTACTTATACAGATTGTCAGATTTATTTAATCCAAATGCAGACAGAATTTTGTGTAGAAAGAAGTTTCTTGCTTTACATAGCAATCAAAAGCAAATTAAAAGCCTAATGTCTAGCTTCTGCCCCCAAAATATCGTTCAGCTTTTAAAATGTTTCAAGGGATTTTATTTAATACAGGATGGGGAATGGATTAAATGAATGACAGAGCAATAGCACCAAATGCCTGACACAAAGTAAGCAATTCTCTTAACACTTGGAAAAACTATCAATAGAAAGCAGAGATTTTTAATATCTGCATGTGAAAAATAGTCAACCCCACAAAGGCCTAAATTAGTTCAGAGCAGCACTAAAATAACCACTGGCTGTAAAAAAGGGCTTCTGTGACACTTGCCCTCCCTTTATCCTCACAAATTAACAATTCCATTCCAACAAGAGCTGGCTTCCCAGGTTCCACGTCTACTTAAAGATTAATATACCATACCTATAGAACTCCTCTTGAATGGTGGTAGAAAGTTGCTGGTTAAATTGCTCCAGGTCCACAAAACTCACAACCAACGTGTTTCTCTCAGGACGAATTAACTCCTCAGCTAACTGTAAGTACTTAATTTCTCCATCGCTGTTCTGGAACCTGCAGATACATACAAATCAGATTAAACTGAAATTAGGCAGTAAAAAGAAGAATCTGAATGTCTGATAATTTGGTGTACTGGTTAAAGATCATCAGCTTTAGGGCCAGAGAGGCCATTTTAGTAGTTGTATACCTTAAGGCTAGTTACCTGTCTTCTCTAAACATATCCCTCTGCTTTTTGGATATAATAATGAAAAAGATTAGAACATGATCCTGTAAGGTTAACTGTGAAGATTAAATGAGAGAATGCCTATGAAATCTTTTGTACAAAGTTGGGAACATAGAAAAACTAAGTCTTCAGATTTAAATCTGAACATCCCCAATATTTATTGATTTAGCTGCACCGGGTCTTAGTTGTGGCATGTGGGATCTGCACTGTGTTGTTTGGGACCTTGCATTGCAGCACATATTCTCTAGTTGTGGTGTGCCAGCTTGCTCAGTAGTTGAGGCTCGCAGGCTTAGTTCCATGATATGTGGGATCTTAGTTCCCTGGCCAGGGATCAAACCCACATCCCTTGCATTGCAAGGTGGATTCTTAACCACTGGACCACCAGGGAAATCCCCAATCTGAATTTCTTGATCTAACATTTCCCAATCTTAATTGTACATAACAACAATAAAAGAACAGATGGCATTTGTTGATTAGAAAATATTACTTAAAAAAACTCAGGTTATAATCCAAAGATTTAATTTCTAAAGGGAAAACTGACAAATTAATTGTTGATTTAAGAACAAGAATATCAATAAATACATGGAAACGAGGTGCTTCAGGGCTCAAGACCTCAGGGAAATGAAAATGTACATACACACAAAGTAAAGCTGGGGTGTTTTTTCCTAACAAGTATCATACTAACATATTTACTTTTTACTCTTTTAACATAACCATGCAGATAGTTTTGGAGAAAACTAAATTCCTCCTTCAAATACAGCATGTTCTGTTTAATACATTATGAACATCTCTCTGGAAAGCACTATGCCAGAGGTACTGTAAGTTGGAAATAACAGTGTTGCTCTTCTCCTAAGGTTGACACTCTCATAGGAAACATTTCTATTAAAGAGAGGGATAAGACATCTAAATGTCTAAGACAAATGAATAAACAAAATGTTTATTCAATCTTTTTTTAAAATTTATTTTTAAATTGAAGGATAATTGTTTTACACAATTTTGTTGGTTTCTGCTAAACATCTACTTGCAATCAGCCATAGGTATACATGTGTCTCCTCCCTTTTATCTCCCTCTCCATTCTGCCCCTCTAGGTTGTTACAGAGCCCCGGTATGAGTTTCCTGAATCATACAGCAAATTCCCATTGTTACACATGGTAATGTAAGTTTCCATGTTACTCTCTTTGTATGTTTACTCAATCTTAAAACAGGATATTCTGTAATGTCTCAATGTGGATGAATCTTGAGGACATGGTGCTATGTGAAATGAATCAATTCAGTCCAGTCCAGTTCAGTCGCTCAGTCGGGTCTGACTCTTTGCGACCCCATGGACTACAGCACGCCAGGCTTTCCTGTCCATCACCAACTCCCAGAGTTTACTCAAACCCATGCCCATTGAGTCAGTGATGCCATCCAACCATCTCATCCTCTGTCATCCCCTTCTCCTCCTGCCTTCAATCTTTCCCAGCATCAGGTCCTTTCAAATGAGACAGTTGTTCACATCAGTTGGCCAAAGTACTGGAGTTTCAGCTTCAGCATCAGTCCTTCCAATGAATATCCAATTACACAAAGACAAATGCTGCATGATTCTACTTATATGAAGTATCTAAAAGAGTCAAATTTGGGAATTTCCTGGCAGTTCAGTGGTTAGGACTCTGTGCTTTCACTGCTGTGGGCCTGGGGTTCAATTCCTGGTCAGGAAATTAACATCACACAAGTCATGGGGTGAAGCCCCCCAAAAAAGGTCAAATTCATAGAATCAAAGAGCGGAATGTTGGTTGGAGGAAAAGGAAAATGTGGAGGTATTATAGGCACAGTTTCAGTCAATAAAAAGAAATGCATCTGAATTGATACTAATGAGATGGATGAACCTACAGCCTATTAAACAAAGTGAAATCAGAAAAACAAATTATTTATTAACACATACATACAGAATCTAGAAAGATGGTACTGACGAATCTATTAGCAGGGAAGCGATGGAGACACAAAGACAACTTGTGGACACAGTGTGGGAAGGAGAGGGAGAGACAAACTGAAATAGTTAACACTGAAACATATATATTACCATATGTAAAACAGATAACAGTGGGAATTTACTGTATGATGCAGGGAGCTCAAACCTGGTGCTCTGTGACAACCTTGAGGGGTGGGAGGTGAGAGGGACATATATATTCAGGGATTGCAAGGACCACGTGGACTATGTCACAGGTGCGCAAGGGGGCTACCAGCCATTTTGCACAAATGCCTGCTCTTCCATCCAGGAGTGTGCCCCTGGGGCTGGCGAGGCCAACCTGCTGGCACAGGCCATGTGACAGCCTAACTGCATGCCCCGGGCCTACTGCCAGGCTTCCGTGGGCCAGCCCTGCCTCCTCCTCTACCTTGGATTTCCCCTCCATCGTTTCTATTTCTGACCCTTCGCTCTCCTCCACTCTTAACATACCCCACGCCCTGCAGGAGCCCCCTGGTGCATGGATCTGCCGTGGTCATCTCCTAGCCTCTGGAGCTTGAGTGGGGGTTGGAGCCAGAGGGACTACCCTCACCACCATCCTCCCCAGGGCCCGGGCAGCCATGTGTTGAGAGACAAGCTCATAGAGTGAGGCTGGGGTGTGGCAGGGCCGGAAATCCTCTGAACTTTCGGCCAGCGTGCCTGTCCTCCAGCTCCTGAATCAGGGATTTTCAGCACTACCTGAGCAGCAGGGTGGCTGCCCAACCAGGCTCCGAAGGCCTGAGGACTTGCAATCAGGTTTAGCAAGCTCCTGGGTAAAAAGTGCAGTTGGCGGGGAGGGGGACTTCTCCTAGAAGCAGAAAGCCACGCAGGTTGAACCGCCCCTCCCAGTAGCCAAGTGCACGATCCCAGCTCCAGGCCCATGGGACCACCACTCAGGGTTCAGGGTGAGCAGGAGGGCAGTTTCTCCAGCCTCCCCAGTCTGTTGGGCAGAAGGCAGTGGTGTCTTTATAGGAAACTTTCAGGTCAGGGCACTGATTTTCCTTTTGGCTTATTAGCTGGGGGAATAGGGTGGGGTGGCAATAGTATTTTACCAGGGTGCTTCTAAGTTACTTTTAAAAAGTCTACACAACATTTATTTGCTTGAGTTCACAACTTGACAGTCACAAGGCTGCCTTCTCCTCATTGAGCAGGTACGTTTTCCATTAGTTCCTCTTCCACTGGCTCATCTGACTTCCCTGGTTAGGGTGTCTTTCATTTGTAAACAAATGTCAACTTGTTTAACAGGAATGCCAGCAAGTAACTTATGAGCTAAGATGGGGGGCTACGTTACCTTCAGGGCGTCTGGGAGTGTTTTATCACCAGTGTAGGTCCTTTCTGATACTTGAAGGGTGACTCCAAGCAGAGTGGGTCAGTCCAGGCAGGCCTGAACCATCTGTGTTCCCAAGTGTAACAGTCGGGGACTAGCTTTGGATTTCTTAGATAGTTTGTATTTAGGTTTTAGGGCACTCCTAAACCTCAACCCCTGGACAAGGCAGTCCTCCTGGAAGAACATCTTCCTTCTCCACCTGGTGGCGTGAGAGGGTAGAGAGGGGAGTGTGGGTTTGTTTGGTCTTGCCTTCTACAAGGTGAACCAGGTTTGTGTTTTCCCTCCCCATTTCCCCAAATTCAATGAAAGGACATATTCCAAACTCTTTTCCTTGGAGAATCAGCCAGTCTGAAGGGAAGTGGGAGGTCAGAGATGAGAATTCTCTGAAAAGATTGTGAAATACTGATTTTCATTCTTTCAAGCTTATTTGTAAATACCTATTTGAATGCTGTGTATTTGTACAGGAATTTGAGCAAAAAAAGTACAGAGTGTGCTGTCCAATTGGTATTCAGCTCTATAAATGTGTTTTTAACCTCTGGCATTCGGTGTTTATTTAAAATAAGAAAACTTCTAACCATTAAAAAAAAAAAAAAAAAAGAGGGGACATATGTGTACTTATGGCTGATTCATGTTGATGTATAGCAGAAATTAACAAAATATTAAAATTAAAACATAAATAAAAATTATGAAAGTTAAAAAAAGTTTCAGTGAAGCAAGATGGATAAGTTCTAACAGAATCTACTGAACAATACACGGTACAGTTAAAATTTTGTTAAGAGGGTAGATCTCATGCTAAGTGTTCTTTCCACAATAAAAGAAAAAAAAAAAAGAAGGTGAAAGAAATGTGACAGGTGAATATAAACTAATTTTGCCTAACAGGAACACCTAGAAAGGCTTTATGCATATAACAGGTGGCACTGGAATTTGGCCTGGAAGACTTAAAATCTGAAAGGAAAAATGAGTGATAGACTGGCTACAGATGTTTCCAAGTATGTGACAGTCAGGAAAGGTATGGGAGGACTGTGGGTGATGACAGAATGGTTGTGGAAGATAAAACTAGAAAGGGCAGCTGTGAAGAATTTGGACTTTATTTCATAAGGAATGGCAAATCAAAGTTGGTATTTTGAGGGAGTTAACATTTTTTTCTCAACAAATACAAGGATTATTTGTCTTGTTTATCATTGTGCCCAGCAGTTAGCTGCAAGGCAAACTACAAGGAAGTGAAGGTAACTATATTATTTGTTAATATCAAACATAGTTGAGGACCTTTGTAAAGTGGTATGGTGGCTAGGTGGGTTTAAGCATAGCATTCACATTCAGATGAAATAGCTGGCAGTAGATACACTACTGGTAATGGAAAATGGCAGCCTGGGAACATAGCGGAAGAAAGGATTGGGGCTGCCTGAAAGGTTCATAGGGTTTAACAAACAGGTATGAATCTTTAGCTAGGCTTCGAAGGATGAATAGTTATCAGGCAGAGAATAACATTATGAAAAGTAGGGAAATATAAACTATGGTATTAAGTATATCAGAATATCATTTAGACAGCACTAGCAACAGTAAAAGTGTTGACAGAACTATCAACAGTAAAAGTGAGGAAACATCCCATATGACCATGGATGGATGAATAAACAAATGAAACGTAGAATAGACATAATGAGTACCATTCACCCTTAAAAAGAAAATTCTGGCACATGCTACAACACGGATAAACCTCAAAGACACTATGCTAAGTGAAGTAAGCTGGTCACAAAAGGACAAATATAATATATAATAATTATGTATAATGCCAAATCTGAGGTACCTAGAGTAGCCCAATTCACAGAGGGAAAATAGAATGGTGGTTACCAGGTGCTGGAGGGTGGGGGGAATAGTGAATTATTGTTTAGTGAGCGCAGAGTTTCAGTTTGGAAAGAAGAAAAGCTTCTGGAGATGGATGTTAGTGATGGCTATATTACAAGGCAAATGTACTTAACATCAGTGAACTCTATGTTTAAAAAAGGTTAAAACAAGTTTTTACCACAACAACAACAAAAAAAAGAATTTCCTGTCATGTTATGCTTAAAGATACTGAAGTCATTAAGGTCCCTAAAGATAGCCACAAGAAACTTGATTGATGGAAGTATTTTCATAAGACACGTGCTAACTTTTTAAAGCTTCAGTATAACTAATGCTAACAACTTAAGAGTTTCTACATATTAGTAAAATCGTATATAATTTTTTTAGGACTATTGCAGAGTCTCAGGCCAAGGATGTTATCGAAGAGTACTTCAAATGCAAGAAATGATCAAATTAAAAAGCAGAGCTCTTATAAAAAATTTTTTTCCTAACTCATTCCAAAGTGCTTCCACTTCTTCCTGGAAGCAGTAGAGTATGGACTCAGGGAGAGCAGCGATATTCTGCGCGATCTAAGAAAAGTAACTGGTGGCAGTGGCTGCAAGCCAGAGAGAGGGGGTTTGAGATGCCTGGAGCCTAAAAAAAAAGCAACAGAAAAAAAAAAAAAGAAAGAAAGAAAAGAGGGATTTGGGGCTTTGGAAGGGAAGGAAGGAAGAGATGGAGGGAGTGGGTCCAGTGCCGTAAGCAACGCAGGCGGTCCCGAGCCCGAGCATCTGTCAAGCACCGGCTTCATTCCCGCCCATTCACCTCCACAGGCTCCAGGGCTGCCTGGCCCTCCAGGACCCCAGAGGCCCCCGCCAGGATTCCCACGCCAGTTCGGCCTCCCCCCACGAGTCAGACGTGCGGCCTAACTGGACGAGGTACTCATTCCCACCCAGCTTCGGCTTCCGCACAGTGAACCGGGGGCTACGCGACCACCAGCCTTTCGGGCTGTGAGGACTGAACAACGGGCCTAAGCGTTCGGCCCAGGACACCGCACACGGCAGGAGCCCGAGGAAGGGCTCCAGATGAATTTCACCAACCCTGGAGGCCAGCCCAGCCCGGCCCAGGCTTCCCCCCGCGGCCCGCTCTCCGAGGCGCGCGACCCCTCAGTACCCAAACACGCGCGAGGCCCTAGGCGGCCCCAGACTCCGGAAGCCGGGAGGGGAAGTTCCGCGATTATGGGGCGACCGCCGACTTACTCCTCCAAGAAGTCCAGGAACAGTTTCTGGCACTTCTCGGCCACCTCGTCGCGGACTTCCAGATGCTGGCTGCCGGCGCCCGGCTCCGCCGCGGCAGCGAGGTCCATATCTGCTTAACGCTGAAGGGCAGCTGGCGCCACACTACAGTTGCTTCTCCTCCGACGCTGCCGCTCTGCGCGCGCCGCCTCCGTCCCGCCCCTTCGCTGGAAGGCCGGAGCCAATCGTGGCTCAGGAGCCCCGGGGTTCGCGCCAAACCTGTCCAATGAGCGCGGTTTCTCTCTCAGCCCCGCCCACGGAGTGGAGATTTCGCGCCAAATGCAAAGACCTGAGAAAGCTGGGTGGTCTGCTTCTGCGCCTGCGCAGTTGGTCGTGTCCAGGGAAATTTGGCTGCTGGAGGTTAAAAGATAAGGTCTCTGTTCGGGGGTGGGGTTGGGGGGTGGTTTTTCAAATTTTCTTCAAATCGTTTCAGTGTTATTAATTGAGCAGGAGTCATAAGGCTTTAGAGAGGAAAATGAGTACGATTCAGACCTCCTGCTTGAGCCAGCCAAGTCAGTTCAGTTCAGTCGCTCAATCAGGTCCGACTCTGCGACCCCATGAACCGCAGCACGCCAGGCCTCGGTGTCCATCATCAACTCCAGGAGCCATCCAGTTGGAGGACATAAACTGTAAACCACCAGTTAAAATCCTGTAAAAAGAGTCAAAAGTGATGTATAAACAGTACCAGGGGGAAAGGAGTTGGCATAATTAATCTGATTGGTGCTGACTGGGGGAAATCAGCGATTATTTGACGCTGTTGATTAATTCCTCTGTCAAACGCACTCTTGACTTGGGTCTTCCTGACTTTCCTTTCCACCCCTTGGTGGCCATATTTCTCCGACCTCATTTCACTTTTTTTCTCCTATATATTTGGCCGTTTCTGATTAGCCCCCTTTATAGGTGGCTCTTTAGGCAGTCCCTTAAATGTTCTGGTTCCAGAACCCTCTTTTCTTCTAAAGGAGCTCTCTTGGGCGAGCCCCTCCACTCCTTTGGTTTCAATTCCCCAAGATCTGGGTGCTAATGAATTCTGAAGGTGTTGTACCGACCAGTTATCTTTCTTGGGCCTCCAAAAATTATGAGAAACTTAGCTTAGTTCTATTTTTTGAGGTTTCTAAGTATATTGAAAGTTTTTTTTTTTTAATGCCAAACAGGATGATAGAAGCTACAGTCATTCTTTTAACACACACACATAAGTTGAAGGCCCTATTTACAAGACATTTGCAAGATTTAACAAAAAAGTTCATTGCTTGTGTACTGTAATATATCAGATGGTGTGTGTTACCTCATTTGAAGGGGATGGGAACCCTTGCAGATCTGTATCCCTCATCTCTTCACCAGCTCCAGATCTGCCTGCCCACAGAACATCACCACTTGTAAATATTTTAGGAACCTTAAACTCACCTGTTTTATGATATTCCCAACCCTCCTGCACCGGCATAAGAATGGATCCAGGAGATATCTAGGAACATTTTGCTGACGGGATTCTGTCTGTCTCTCAGAAGGTCTTTTTCTTTTCTCTTCTTTTCCTTCTCTTTCTCCAGGTAGACTTCTCAAAACTAAAGTACCACCTACAGAAGGAAAAAAGCAAAGAACAAAAGTGCAGAGTTCCAGGCTTATTTATGGCTATACCCACAGAGAAACTTGGAACTTGTTCTTCTTAGCCCTCCACACCTCACAGGTCCTTCCTCCTTCCTTCAGACATGCATCTGTGGACCAGAATAGGAGATGGGGTCTCCAAGTGGGTATTGTGGAGGTACCTTCCATAGAAGAGGAGGATGTGAGTTAATAAAACATCCTTGTGCTGTTTCAGAGAGTGGTGTGCCTCTGTGTGTGCATGTGAGAAGAAGAGAATGTGAGTTATATCCTTGTGCTGTATCAGAGAGTGGTATGCTTCTGTGTGTGCATGTGTATGCGTGTATGTGTGCGTTTAGGCCTGAGACTATCCTTATAAAGGCTTGTTGGCAGGGTTGGCCTTTGACTTGCATTTGGGAACTTGACTGCTAAATATTTCCCTACGTTGATATTACACTTGACCGAAATGGTATGGCTGGCTCACTGTGCCTAAAATGGTTTACAATGTGGTTGATACTGAATACTTTCTGAGAGTCTGGAATCTCGACATGTGCTAGGCAGAGGGTGCTTGTGCAACAAATCTTCAGTAACAGCACTGCTGCTGCTGCTGCTAAGTCACTTCAGTCGTGTCCGACTGCGACCCCATAGACTGGCTTCTTCAATTGAACTTCCCTGGTAGACACGTGTGATCCTGGGAAGGAATTAAGTGCATTCTGTATGACTTCAGAGGGAGAGGACTCTAGGAAGCTTGTGCTTGGTTTTGTCTGAATTTTGCCCCCTGTGCTTTTTCCCTTTGCTGATTTTATTTTCTGTCCTTTCACTGTAAGGATATTTATCTTTATTTAATGATGGGTTCACACACTTAATATAAATATTTCAGCAATTACGAGCTTTATACCATCAATTACGAGCTTTACTAGCATCACACTTAAGGAACTTTTTTTGGAAGAAAATTTTCTGATTATTGTTAAAATTCATAAATGATTAGCTTTATTCCTTACATACATATAATGTTCAAAAGGATAATATGATATATAAAAGGAATTACTGTAAACTAAGATTGCCATAACAACTTACATCATTAAATTGCAAATAAGAGTATATTGTTTTCTATATTTAACTCAAATAAAGCTTATAATAAACAAAAGAAATTCATAGCTGTTAGTATGATTATATGCTGGGTCCTAGATGGTTGGATGGCATCATCGACTCGATGAACTTGAGTTTAAGCAAACTCTGGGAAATAGTGAAAGACAGGGAAGGCTGGGATGCTGCAGTCCATGGGGTTGCAAAGAGTCGGTCATGACTGAGCCACTGAATAACAAGAGTCCTCCCAGCAAACCACAGAACCTGTGAATGGCTTTGAGGACCCCCCCAACACAATATATGTATTTTTTATCCTTATAATAATTTCAATCATAAATAAATATAGACAGAAAAGTATAGTGAACTTCCATTACATAGCCCCAGTAACCACTGACACGTGGCCAATTCTGTCCCAACCATACACCCCATCTGCTTTTCCCTCTCCATAATGATTATCTTAAATTTTTTATTTTATTTATTTATTTTTGGCTGCACAGCATGCGGGATCTTAGTTCCCTAGTCAAGGATCGAACCAGCGTCCCCCATGTTGAGAGCAGAGTTTTCACCACTGTACTGCCAGGGAAGTCCCTTAAAATTTTTATTTTAGAATTGTCTTTTATTTATTAATTTTTGTTTTTGGCTGCATTGGGTCTTTGTTGCTGCTTGAGGGCTTTCTCTAGTTGCGGAGCTTGGGCTCAACAGTTTTGGCTCACTGGCTTAGTCGCCCTCCAGCATGTGGGATCTTCCCAGATCAGGGATCTAACCCATGTCCCCTGCATTGGCAGGCAGATTCTTAGCCATTGGACCACCGGAAAAGTCCCTGGAATTGTCTTTTAAAATAGTCTTGCAAAAGATAGTACGGAGTTCTCATATACTCTATGCCCATTTCTTCCTATTGTTAACATCTTATGTTATCACAGTACATTTGTCACAACTAAAGAACCAATTTCAGTACAGTATTATTAACTAAACTCCATACTTCATTTGGATTTCACTGCTGCTGCTGCGGCTAAGTCATGTCAGTCGTGTCCAACTCTGTGCAACCCCATAGACGGCAGCCCACCCGGCTCCCCTGTCCCTGGGATTCTCCAGGCAAGAATAACGGAGTGGGTTGCTGTTCCCTTCTCCAGGATTTCACTGATTTTCACCTAATGTTCTTCTCTTCCAGGATCCCACCCAGAATACCATATCACATTTACTTGTATCTCTTTAGTTTCCTTGGGTCTGACACTTTCTCAGAATTTTCTTGGTTTTGATGACATTGATAGTTTTCAAGGTTACTGCTCAGGTATTTTGCAAAATATCCCACAACTGGGATTTGTCTGATATTTTTCTCATGTTTAGACTGTAGTTAAGGGGTTTGGGAAGAAGACCATAGAGGTAAAGTACAATTCTCACCACTCCCTTATGACTTTGAAGGAAATCCTTCAAAAGGATTTCATATTATTTCATTTGTAGATATTTCAGAAAGACTCTCCTGAAACATATCTTTCCTGAAACATATCTTATGCTGGGCTGTAGCAATACAGGTTATAATGATACTGAATCTTTTAAATAATTGTAATATTTTCCTGGCTTATTAACACTTCAATACATTTTGAATAAAATAAGCAGGTTAAATTTTTACATGGTTTATTTTAGGTGGTATACAATATTCAATAATATATTTATCAAATCATAGTATGAAATATTTTCCTCCAAAGAAAGTCAGTCCTCTTAAAATATTTGTTATATATTACTTCTTATTAGCAAAATAAGAGAATTATATATTAGCTGCTGACCAATTCATTTTAGGCAGTACATGATTAAATGCCTTTTTAGTCATTTGCCTTCCTCTTTAGTTACTTATGTATGAGAAATTTAGTCATGATGTACAGCAAAAGGACTGGTGAGGAAAGAGGCAACGATGGCAGTTTTTATCTGTTTTAAAAAGTTTAAATTAATTTATTTTTACAAATATTTTCTTGGCTGTGCCACATGGCACACAGGATCCTCAGTTCCCCCACCAGGGACTAAACCCGCCCCTGCTGCATTGGAAATGTGGACTCTTAACCTCTGGACTGCCAGGAAATTCTCTTACCTGTTTTTATATAATTCCTATGTAATTTTTTCCAAAGAATTATACACAAACACAATTACTGCAAAAATATTTAAAATTTTCATTAGACTTCTCAATTTATATAAAAACATTATTTTTGAGTATACTTACTTTACATTATTGTAAATTAAGAAAAGAGAAACAGCATATAAATGTATTCCTATTTTTATAGCTGTTATAAAAATTGGTAATTTAATTATATTGGTGATGCTTCCTAAGGCCCACTTGACTTTGCATTCCAGGATGTCTGGCTCTAGGTGAGTGATCACACCACCGAGGTTGGGTCATTAAAATATTTTTTGTATGGTTCTTCTGTGTATCCTTAGCACCTCTTTGACTGTGTGAATCACAACAAACTGTGGGAAATTGTTCAAGAGATGGGAATACCAGACCACCTTACCTGCTTCTTGAGAAATCTGTACACGGGTCAAGAAACAACAGTTAGAGCTGGACATGGAACAACAGACTGGTTCCAAATTGAGAAAGGAGTACATCAAGGCTGTATATTGTCACCCTTGCTTATTTAACTTATATGCAGAGTACATCATGTGAAATGCGAAGCTGGATGAAGCATAAGCTGGAATAAAGATTGCTGGGAGAAATATCAATAACCTCAGATATGCAGATGACACCACCCTATGGCAGAAAGCAAAGAAGAACTAAAGAGCTTCTTGATGAAAGTTAAAGAGGAGAGTGAAAAAATTGGCTTAAAACTTAACATTAAGAAAACTAAGCTCATTGCATCTGGTCCCATCACTTCATGGAAAATGGAGAAACAATGGAAACAGTGACAGACTTTATTTTGGGGGGGCTCCAAAATCACTGCAGATAGTGACTACAGCCACAAAATTAAAAGATGCTTGCTCCTTGGAAGAAAAGCTATGACCAACCTAGACAGCATATTAAAAAGCAGAGACATTACTTTGCTGACAAAGGTTCATGTAGTCAAAGCTATGGTTTTTCCAGTAGTCATGTATGGATGTGAGACTTGGACTCTAAAGAAAGCTGAGCACCAAAGAATTGATGCTTTCGAACTGCAGTGTTGGAGAAGACTCTTGAGAGTCCCTTGGACTGCAAGGAGATCCAACCAGTCAATCCTAAAGGAAATCAGTCCTGAATATTCATTGGAAGGACTGATGCTGAAGCTGAAACTCTCTTTGACCACTTGATGCGAAAAACTGACTCATTGTAAAAGACCCTGATGCTGGGAAAGATTGAAGGCAGGAGGAGAAGAGGACGACAGAGGAAGAGATGGTTGGATGGCATCACCGACTCAATGAACGTGAGTTTGAGCAGGTTCTGGGAGTTGGTGATGGACAGGAAAGCCTGGCATCCTGCAGTCCATGGGTTGCAAAGAGTGGACATGACTGTGCAACCAAACTGAACTGAATTATATCAGTATTATTTTAATATCAATTTGACTGTTTTTAATCATTAGTTTTACTAAGTATGTTCTGTATTTTGTCTCTCAGTGTTTTTTAAGACTATTTCTTGAAACAATATTAACATTTTTGTTTGAACTGAAAAACAAAGTTGGATTTTTTCCCCTAACAAAGCAGTGTGATTTAGCTAAATTTTTTACAACAAGGATAGGCTTTGCTAAGTTTTTTGCAGTGGATATTTCTGGATATTGAGTGACCTAAATCCTGAGCTCTAAGGTTTTGGCTAATGTGTATCTAAAGAGCATTGTAAAATGAAAGTACTCGGACTTCCCTGGTAACCCAGTGGTTAAGACTTTGCAAAGAAAAAAAAGAGACAATTAAAAAAATAAAAAAGAATAAAAAATTTTTTTATTTAAAGAATTGTATAAGCAGAGGTCTGTTGAAATTCCCTTTTTTTTTTCTTCTCAAGTTTAAGAAAGATTTAGGCAACAGAAACAAATTGAGGACTCCTCAGACGAGACACTAGGGAAGCCTCAGTCATACATGTGAGCACCCAGAGAGCATCTGAAGAAAGAGAAGATGGGTCCACACATGAGGCCCTGGGGAATACCAACATTTCAAAGGAGGCTGAGGAGGAAAATGCCATGAGAGAGGCTGGGAAAGAACAGCCAAAAAAATAGGAAGAGAAACTGAAAAACCAAAAGAGAAGACTCTAGAACCAGTCATTGTCGTTAGTGAAGGCTGCAGAGTGTCAAGGAGGACAGAGACTGAACATGGCCGAAGGGGTTTCAAGGTTGCGGAGGGGGTGGGAGTTAGATTGCAGGCGAGTGTGATGGGAGCCCAAGAAGCAGAGTGAGTTGTGGCTTACTAAGTTGGGCTACGGAGACCTGCTGTGCTCTGTCTGGGTTGAGAGGCCCTTGACATAGGCTTTGGTGCTTTGGAAACCATTGGCTGTTGGAGCAAAGGTGCAGGGAGAGAGAGCCAGTCAGCAGTTACTCCCTCTGGCAACTCAGGGATAGAGGGCAGACCACATGGCCCCCAGCATGTGATGGCATGAGTGCTTCTCACTCCATGAAGGTTTCCTGTGACTTTCTCTTGCACTCCTGTGGCTGGGATTACCATCTATGGGAGGTCCAGGGCGGCTGCAATCTGGTCAGACTCTACCAGCCCAGCCAATCATCCTGGACTAAGAGAACTTTGTTCCGGATTACACAGTTACTAGACGGGCTAGCAACTTTCATGCATACAGCTCTTCCCCAAGAAAATTGGCATTAGCTAATCCTATTTGTCCTCCTTAAAAGGCAAATATGGGGAAGTCTTTTGCTCTACAAAAGTGTGTACAATAAAGGAGCACTCACTTGGAACCTTGCACCAGAATCCAGTTGTACCTGAAGCAACGTTTTTGAGTTGTTGGCATAGCCTCAGCAGTTAAGCACTTTGGCTCTGGATTTGAGTCCTGGCTCCACTACGTAAGTTACTTAACCTCTCTGTGCAGTATACTTAAACTCTCTGTGCAGAGTACTTATCCTCTCTGTGGGACAATAATGGAAACTTAACCTGTTAATTGCACTATTGTTGTAAAGAGTAAATAAGATAATTTATAATGAGTTTTTTATCTGAGGGATGATAATAAAACCTGCCAATAGGGCTGTCATTGTAAGGATTTAAAGAGATAATAGGACTTCCCTGGTGGTCCAGTGGTTAAGAATCTGCCTGTCAATGCAGGGCACATGGGTCCAGTCCCTGGTCTGGAAGAATTCCACATGCCGTGGGGCAACTAAGCCCATGTGCTTAGCACGACTGCTGAGCCTGTGCTCTGGAGCCCACAAACCACAGCTACTGTGCCCACGCACCCTTGAGCCTATGCCCCACAGCAAATGAAGCCACCACAATGAGAAGCCCTCAGACTGCAACTGGAGAGTAGCCCCCACTTGTTGCAAATAGCAAAAGCCCATGCACAGCAATGAACACCCAGCAAAATCAAAAATAAATAAAATTTAAAAAGATAATATGTGTAAAGTGCTTCATAATATGTGCGAATATGCCTGGCATATATTATTAATGGGCTTCCCTGGTGGCTCAGATGGTAAAGCATCTGCCTACAATGTGGAAGACCAGGGTTCAATCCCTGGGTTGGGAAGATCCCCTGGAGAAGGAAATGGCAACCCATTCCAGTATTCTTGCCTGGAAAATTCCATGGACTGAGGAGCCTGGTAGGCTACAGTTTATGGGGTTGCAAAGCGTCAGACATGACTGAGCAACTTCACTTCACTTCATTTCATATATTATTAATAGATATCATACTCATATTCTATTTATTCCTCAGTACTGATTCACTATAATACTGTTTGTCTCTGAAGTATTTTCCATAAAAATATACTTGTATAATGTAAACATACTATGGTGTAACGTGTGTGTGTGTGTCTAACCTTGTTGGGAATACTCTTATTAGTGCTTAGCCAAAGAGAACCACTGTAGGTCACTGTACTGCCTGCTCTGTACCAGGAAAGGTTGGTTAGCCCACCACACCGTAGAATTCCACGTCAGCATCTGCCGAAGTGAATGAGTTCTGCAATTTAGCGGTATTTAGGACCACCCATTGGAGACTGGTGGAAGATGGATGTTATGAAGGGCTTCATGAGCATCATTGCCACTTGGGAGGAAAGACCAAGAATGGTATGACATATGCCTGGGAGAAACTTTGGCCCAAGGCATGTCTTAACTTCAGAACTTTTGAGGCGATCCAAGAGCAAACACCAGTGTTCCAGGAATCCACTTCCTGATATGAGGATCCAGGTAGGGCTGAGGTGGCTGGCACACCCATTTCCAGGGACCCAGAGACCCCTTGCCAACAGGGGATATGTGTCCATTATGATTAGACCTGTCTCCGTACTGTCCCACCTTCTCCATGAGGCTTTCTGGCCTCCCAGCCTCTGGTTCTGTCTCCTTTCTCTGAATGCTGGAAACATTCCATCTCCCAGTTGGCATATGTAGTTTTCTGCCTTGATTAGATTGGTTATCTTTTGGCTTGATATCAAATATTTTTATTGACTGATTAAAACTGGGAACTTGGGAAGTCTTAACATCTCCTAAGAAACCAAAGAGCACATTTTCTTAAGAAAATTTTTTGTTATAGAAAATGACAAATATGTGAAATAGAAATATGTACTCCCATGTATCTATCACCTAGTTCAGTATTGTTGGATCTATGACCCATCTTCTCCTGATACCAAATTACTTGGGAATAAATTTCTGACATACAATTTCTTTTGTAAATATTCCAGTATGTTTCTCTAAAAGACAAGCATTCTTGCAAAAATTACAGCTATGATATCAGATCCTCTTACGCACCCCTTCAGATCCTTACCTAGTCTCTTGTTCCAGTCCCATGAAGGCTCTGAGCCGCTTGGTGTCTCCTGTCCTCTGTGCCTCTCAGGTGTCTCAGTTGTCACCACTGGCTCATGCTTCTTAGAAGCACCCTGGAGGAGAGAAGGAGTCAAGATCACAGAGAATCTTTGATTGGTGGAAGAGGAGAGTCAGTGGTTAAATTGCTTTCTCCTAACAAATCCTCTACATATGAGTATGTAGGTTAGGTTAGGGATCTTTTCCCCCATCTTCCTTCCCCTTGCCCCCCATTGGAAACAATAATGCAATCAACCTCTTTGTATGTATGTATTTTTGGAGGATAAATTTCTGAAAGGGTTGGTCCTAGGTGAAAGTGAATGTATGTTTTCCATTTTCATGAACTGCTAAGTTGCTTTTCAGTAAGGTTGTACCAATTTATTCTTTTACTGGAGACTTTTCTGGAGGTCCAGTGGTTAAGACTTTGCCTTGCCATGAGGGTTTGATCCCTGGTTGGGATCCCTGGTTGGGGAGCTAAGATCCCACATGCCTCATGACCCACAAAAATAAAACATAATACAGAAGCAGTGTTGTAACAAATTCAATAAAGACTTGAAATTTTTTATTCTCTTACCAACGCACAGGGCATTTTCATTTTAAGTGAAATAAAAACATCAAGGCAAATGGGTTAAGTTCTGACCTTAGAATTACAGGGTACAGTCTGCCAGTGGGAAACAGTTATTTGTGTAACAGAAGCTACCTGGTACCCCTAAAAATATCAGCAATCCCCAAACTTTCCTCCATCTATTCATTTACTCAATCATGCAACAAGTATTTAATGAGTACCTATTATGTGTCGGTACTAAGGTATTAGTGATAACTGCAGTGGCTGTCTGTTGTGGAGCTTACGTTCTACAGGGCCAGACTGAAGTGGAGCATACTGAAGACTTGGATAGAATTCATCCCTTCTTGCTATTGAGCCTCAACTAGGTAAACTTTTTCTGTTGCGGTTTAGCCCAATAATTACCTAGTGTTTCATAAAGAGATCAAAGACCTCTTCTTGGCTTTAAATTGAGAAAAGAAATTTCACAACACTTTCTTCAAGACAAAAAGGGATTCATATTCTTCATGTGCAGTTGTGGCAGCCTATGCAGGCATCATGGGCTAATCATCCATCTTTTATCAGCCTCTGTAGACTCATCCTGGGCCCAGCAGACTGGTGGGTTGACAGGCAGCTCAGAATAAGAGGCACTTACAAACAGATCACATGGAACCAAGAAACGTTCTTCTGATCTGAATGCAAGTCCACCAGGTTATTCTGAATAATTAAATGAAACAAAACAAAAAGGAAGCACAAAACCAAAAAGAGCCCATGCTCCATTCAGGGGTTATGACTGATAGCAATGTTTCAGAAAGTATTGCATTGTACAGTATGTGTGAGGCAGTAAGGACAGCTAGTCTGACTCCCAGCATGACTTCCACTAGAGTTTCTGAGCGTATGTGGCATGTGTGGGTTTTGTTGTTGCTGTTATATATTTCAATTAACAGGAACAAAGGGCTATAGTGTTTTGTGCTGCTACTGGTTCCTTCTGTGCTGCAGCTCTGTGTAGGAATCCTGTCCTTCAGTCATCAGTGTGTTGGGATATCCTGCAGTAGGCAGACGTTTTTGTAGATAGGGCTCTTAGAAACTTAAAACCTAATGATAGAGGCAGATTATGAATATAAATATACATTGTAGAAAAATTCAAGTATAACAAAATATACAAAGTACGGTGCTATACCGCTTCAGTCGTGTCCAACTCTATGTGACTCCATAGACAGCAGCCCACTAGGCTCCCCCATCCCTGGGATTCTCCAGGCAAGAACGCTGGAGTGGGTTGCCATTTCCTTCTCCAATGCATGAAAGTGAAAAGTGAAAGTGAAGTTGCTCAATCGTGTCTGACTCTTCGCGACCCCATGGACTGCAGCCTACCAGGCTCCTCCATCCATGGGAGTTTCCAGGCAAGAGTACTAGAGTGGGTTGCCATTGCCTTCTCTTTATACAAAGTATAAAGTGATATAAAAGTATAAAGGTGAAATGGGAGATTCTAGTTAGGATATTTTCTGTAAAATTAGATAACCTCATCATCGTTCATCGTTCAGTCACAAGTCATGTCTGACTCTTTGCAACCCCATGGACTGCAGCATGCCAGGCTCCCCTGTCCTTCACAATCTCCCGGAGTTTGCTCAAACTCGTGTCCATTCAATCAGTGATGCCATCCAACCAACTCATCCTCTGCAGCCCCATTTTCCTCCTGCCCGCAATCTTTCCCAGCATCACGGTCTTTTCCAGTGAGTCGGCTCTTCATAGCAGGTGGTCAAAGTATAACCTATTGGGATAATCTATTGAGAAAACCTATTGGGAGGCAAAAAAATCATTCATTCTTTACAGTAAATTATAATTTTAACAATTCCAAGTAATACATATTCAGAGGGAAACAAAGGCAGAGGAATACAGTAAGTGAACAAATAAAAGCCACCCCAAATTGTATCACACAGAAATATTATTGGTTAGTATTTTGATGATGTGTATTCTTCCACGTGAAACACATTATTGTACAGCTGTTTTTTTTTTAACTCAACAATATGTCTTGAACATTGTCAGTTGATAAATATATTTCAGTATTGTTTTAATGGCTATCTAGATTACTATAAAGTTCATCCATGTAGTATGTTTTTACAAATTTTATTTAAGTCTTTAGATAATTTTCTGAGGAATTAATGAGTCAAAGGGAAAAGCATTTTAATACTCTTGACAGATGCTGCCAAACTGTCCTCCAGAAAAATGATGCACTCTCTCTGGCATTATGGTAGTTCCATTGCAATTTTTTCCCTCCTTGCCAATTTAAAAAGAATAACTGAGACCATATTTAGTTTTTACATATATCCTATTTCCAAGGGCAGCTTACCCTTGAAATTTTTCAGTAAATATAGCTCAGTGGATTGTACTGAACCTGGATTTCTTTGAGTTCATTGTGGCTTATACAAGGGTTTACTCTTCAGGTCATTCTGCCTAGAGGGGGAAACTCTGAAACTACACCTTCCCCATTGTCTTGGTCCTCAGAAATGCACTCTGACACAGAGATTTCTGTGCAGGAGATTTAAGGGGTAGTGATTTTGGGGTCAATACCTAGTAGAATTAAAGAAAGTACAACCAGGAAGAGGCAGAAGCTGAACTGTGATCAAGAGACCTCAGTGAACCCCATAGATAGCCCTGGAGGTCAGATGTGCCCTCAGAGTCATCCCAGATCAAGGGAGGGGACTGGGCCTTTGCCCCGGTATCAAGCAGTCATTGAATACAGGCTGCTCTTGGGGAAGAAGTGTAACTTTAAATGAAGCACCTTCCTTCAGTCAAGGGCAATTCCTAGAAAGGGATGTATGTGGCTGTGAGCCTTCAACAGCCACACTCCCTCAGCTGGTGGTGAATGAGGTCCTGAAGAGAATGTCTGGGTGGCACATCACAGCATCCACTACAGCCCACGCTTACATCTCGGATCCACTTGCTTTCATATAGCAAGTAACTCTGCGTCTGGGAACAGCATTTCCAGGATCCTGGTTGGCACTTTTCTTGGAGAAACTTACAAGAGGGAGGTTAGTAGAATGAAAGACAGCCCTTGCAGCTGAAGCTGTTCTTGAGGCTACACCTGATACTCATCATGACTCCTCCTCTACCACTTATTCTAGATTCCCCTCACTCTCAGCTAGTACCGTTGCTGTAGGTGGCTTAGTTGGTGGGGTGACACAGAACTTTGTGGTTGAGGGCCTAAGCCTTTGGTCATGGTGCCTTTCTCAGGCCATGGCTAAAACTGCGTAGCAGATGTATGAGGAGCCCCTATTGGGTCTGATGCCCAAACATCTTCTTCTCACTGTATGACAGCTGCCCTCCTTCCTCCCGCCAGTCAGATCAACAAAACTTGCCAGTATTGACTCTTCCATGCCTCCCGCTTTCTGGCATGAGGAGCCTGAAATGGCAGGACAGCAGCTATAGTTTTAAGCTCTACTGTGTCTTTCAAGTTCTATTGTGTCTCTATGGGGCTCTATTGTGTCTCCTGGTGGAAGTACTTATTCTCAGAGAACCAGGGCCTTTAGATTCACATAGTCTCATTCTGTGGGGAAGGGAACACTAATTTCCCAGGTGGACTGCCGGAAGAGATGGTGATCTGGGTCACTCCTTATACCTCCTGTATCCCAGGCCCTTGTATTCTACCTAATGGGCACTGTGTATCTTGCAGTGTTTGACCACGTTAGGCTCCACAGAGGAGCCTTGGTCAAGCATTTAAAAGGCCCCCTATCCTTCTATAAGGGTTGAAGCTTCTGGGGGTGCAGTATATAATAGATCAGTGTCAGGAACATAGCTGAGTTGGGAAAGAGCTAAGTTGTCAAATGTCTGAATAGCTGATCAATAAAATAAGCCCAAAATGAAAGAGCTAAACCATTAATTAAGCACTTACTGCAATGGTGTAAGCAAGGGGCTAAAACCAGAGACGCAGACTCCTCCATTCTTTTTCTCCCATGCAATGATGAGTGGTAGAGAGTTAGGTGAATCCATGCAGATGTGGGGGTCATCTCATTGTTGATGGAGCCTTGAAGAAAAGGCTCTGGCAGGACTTCTCTGGTGGTACATTGAATAAGAATCCACTGCCTATGCAAGGGACAGGGGTTCAATGCCTGTTCTGGGAAGATTCCACATACCCTGAAGCAACTAAGCCCATGTGCCACAACTACTGAGCCAGCTGTTTAGGGCCTGAGAACTGCAACTGCTGAGACCTCAGCTGACATCAGCTGGCCCACTGTCTACTAGTGCCTCTTCTGTGGTGGATGTTCTCTGGTAGGCATTAACATGGAAGACAGGATGAGAGGGTTGGATGGCATCACTGACTCAATGGACATAAGTTTGAGCAAACATTGGGAGATGGTGAAGGACAGAGAAGCCTGGCATGCTGCAGTCCATGGGGTCCCAAAGAGTCGGACACTACTTAGCAACTCAACAACAGCAACATGTAATACTAAGATCTTTACATTCTGTTCCTACTCCCATACCTCTGTCCATATGCCTTTTCTTTTTAAAAATTTATTTATTCATTTATTTTTGTCAGTGCTGGGTCTTCGTTGCGGTGCGTGGGCTCATTGCGGTGGCTTCTCTTGTTGCAGAGTATGGCTCTAGGTGTGTGGGCTTCAGGAGTTGTGACACATGGATTTAGTTGCTCCATGGCATGTGGGATCTTCCCAGACCAGGGATTGAATCCACGTACCCTGCATTGGCAGGCAGATTCCTAACCAGTGGACCACAAGGGAAGTCCCTGCCTTCTCTGTAAGCCTCCTTATTCTTGAATTTCCAATCTTTCTCTTTCTTGGCCTCTGACTAATCAGCCTAGCCATTCACGTGTGCCCACAAGTGTTATATATGGTCTTACTTTGGGCCACTTCTCTTTCCATACAAAAGCCAAAGACAGCCAGAGGTATTGTCCATTGGGAGGATTTCAAGCCTTTCAAGGCCACTTTTGAGTGGTAGTGAAACAGCAGGAGCCACTTGCCAGGTCAGCTCAACCAGAAATCAATAATGGCCTTTTCTTCCTCTGCCAGCTGGCCTTAAGGAAATCTCCTTGTTCCTGATTCCCCCATACATGGCCATAAGTTTGAGGAAAGCAAGGAAGTAACTGTGGTGATGACAGGGGACTCTGGGAGTTCTGCTTATCCAGCCTACTTGGGCTTTTTTCTATTCATCCCCAGTCCCAGATGTACCTACCACTATCTTACGATGGATTGCTTTGACCCTTATAATTTGGTGGATCTGATAGAACCTTGCACATAATGGAAAGGTCTGATTGCATGGTCACTTGATGTCCTATGGTCACATGTTCTATCTTCACCAGGGCCCTGTAGCAAACAGAGGTTGTTTCCTGAATGGTATATATTTCTCTGCTGCAGATGGCATAGACTTGCTCCAGAAGCTAACAGGTCTATGTTGTGATTCTCCTGTTGGGGCTTCCTATAAACTCCACATGGTACCTTTTCTTACCACTGATACCATAATAGCTACAGGTTCTGCTACTTGACCCATAGCCTGGACCTGCTTAAGATCCCTCTCCTATTCTAGACACGACTCAAACCTGATAGCATTCCACGTAGATGCATTAGAGCAAAGTGGGAAGTGTTTTGTTCAACAGTTATTCGTTCCATGTCTACTAGATTTGGAAAGTAAAAATAAACTAGGATACTCTTATTATTACGGTTTTTAAATGTCTTATTAAAAGTGGGACAAACATAAAAATGTTATGGAAGAAATATTTCATTAATCTAGAACCAGAAAAGCAGCATGGTGCATTCTGCAAATAATGCTGTGTAAACTGTAAGGGCAAAGGGAAGGAATTCCAGTGACAGATCTTCTTTGAGGATACTCTTTTATGATAGGTTTCCTTAAAAATATTTCAAGAAATATTTTACTTTCTTAGTACCTTAAAAATTGAAAAAAAAAAAAAAAAACAAAAAAAAACCCAAACAATCTTCAGCATTTCAAGTGATAAAGTCAAACAGGCATTTTCAAACTCCATTTTGTGTATATGTTGAGCCCTACCATGTCTGTTTTGCTTTGTTAATATTCTGGTGACCAGTAATAAGAAAACAAAATAATTTTGGAATTAGCATGTTAATGCTTCTCACAGGTGGAAAATTCCATTAGGTCTGGTTCTGAAGGAAATACTGAGTTGGAGCCATGGAGGCTATGGCTAACAATCAGCCAGAGCAACAATAAAGCTACATGTGCTTGTCGACAGTTTTCCTGCAAATTGGAAAATGTCAGCTATCCCAAATTAGATCTAGTGACAGCCCAGGTGCAGGAGCCTGTTAGGGAATAAAGCATGATCTGAGTTTCCTCATTTAAGAAAGCAGAAAAGTGATCTCGTTTAATTCCTAAAACTTGTTTCTGTTCAGCAATTTCTTAATGCATACTGCTGCATAATCAACTCTTGTTAGAACAGCTTTAAAGCACACTCAAAGATATGTCTGGCTGAGTATGTTAAAAAGTTGAGTGGTTAATCTGGAAACTTGTATAAAGATTTGACTAAATCAGACAAATAAATAACTAATTTGAAGCTCATATACCGTTAATACTTGTAATCCAATTATTTCTAAAAGCAGACAGGAAAAAAGCAAAGGGTTAAAAACAAGGTGACTGTTTCTATCCTTTCAGACCTCTCTCTGAGCACATATTATATATTGTTGTATGTATGGACTGTAGCTGGCTAGGCTCCTCTGTCCATGGGATTTCCAAGGCAAGAATACTGGAGTGGGTAGCCATTCCCTTCTTTAGGGGATCTTCCCGACTCAGGGATCAAACCTGGGTCTCCCGCACTGCAGGCAGATGCTTTACCATCTGAACCACCAGGGAAGCCCCAAACAAAGGTTTGGGAAGCTTTAAAGGAAACTATAAAGGGACAGTGAAGCATCCAAGAGCTAGCAACCATAGGAAGCTGTCACCTTCGTTAGGCCTGAAGGGGCAAAGAGAGGAAGCAGCAACTGGACCTGAGAAGAAGCTGTGGTTGTAGAGAGGAAGCTGTGGCCTTCAGGAGAGGAGAGCAGCCAAGGCCACAATGCAGCCCAGCCGAGAAGGAAAATAAATATCTTTCTCCTTTCCTCCATCTGATTTCTTGTTGGTGCCTTCTGACGATTAAATCCAATTAGAAGACGTTGTGAAGGTTACCTGGTTGATGTAGTCCATAGAAGCTGACCTTCCAACAGCAGAAAGGTGAAGGGGCAAATAATATCCAGCTTACATGAAGAGTTTTCAATGTCAATGCATACACATATATGTAGTCCTAGCTTTGCAAGGTTCTGATAAATACGATTTTCAGTTTCAGATTTTCTGATAAATATGATTTTCAGGTATAAATTTAACAAGATGTTAAATTTATACCTGTCCTCTAACAACATGGTTCAGATTTCAGTTACCAGAAAATACAAATGTCATTGCTAGCTTTTCAGTCTACAGATCCCTCCATAAATAACAGATACTCATCATGATTAGTGACCAATCACATCACTTCATTCAAAGTGTGTCAGTAACTGATGACTGACTGCACATGTTAGTTCATACAGATAACATCATCTACTGACGAACTCGTGACATTTTACAAAAATAGATCATTGAAAGTGGGAACTGGACTTTCCTGGTGGTCCAGCAGTTAAGAATTTGCCTGCCAATGCAGGGGACATGGATTCGCTTGGTCTGGGAAGACCAAACATCCCTTGGAGCAACCAAGCTTGTGTGCCACAACTGCTGAGCCCACGTGCTGCAACTCCTGAAGTCCGTGTGCCTAGAGTTCATGCTCCACAAGAGAAGCCACTGCAATGAGAAGCCCGTGCACCACATCAAAGAGTAGCCCCTGCTCACTACACTAGAGAAAGCCCCAGCACAGCCAAAACTAAATAAATAAAAATTGAAAAAAAAAAGTGGGAATTGTCCAACAAAAATGAAAATGTGGCAAAGAACCAAAAAGGAAAATTTGAATCTAACATAAATGGATTCATAGAGGAAATAAGAATATGGGAGTATTGACACTGCCACCATTCAAGAAACTCAAGATATGAAGCCAGCAACACCACTCATCAGTTCAGTTCAGTCGCTCAGTCATGTCCGACTCTTTGCGACCCCATGAATCGCAGCACGCCAGGCCTCCCTGTCCATCACCAACACCCCGAGTCTACCCAAACCCAGGCCCATCAAGTCAGTGATGCCATCCAGCCATCTCATCCTCTGTCGTCCCCTTCTCCTCCTGCCCCCAATCCTTCCCAACGTTAAGGTGTTTTCCAATAAGTCAACTCTTCGCATGAGGTGGTCAAAGTATTGGAGTTTCAGCTTCAACATCAGTCCTTCTAATAAACACCCAGGACTGATCTCCTTTAGGATAGACTGGTTGGATCTCCTTGCAGTCTAAGGGACTCTCAAGAGTCTTCTCCAACACCACAGTTTAAAAGCATCAATTCTTCGGTGCTCAGCTTTCTTCACAGTCCAACTCTCACATCCATACATGACTACTGGAAAAACCATAGCCTTGACTAGATGGACCTTTGTTGGCAAAGTAATGTCTCTGCTTTTAAATGTGCTATTTAGGTTCAGAGAAATGCAAATCAAAACCACAATGAGGTACCATCTCATGCCAATCAGAATGACTGCTATCAAAAAGTCTGTAAACAATAAATGCTGGAGAGGGTACGGAGAAAAGGGAACACTCTTACACTGTTGGTGGGAATGCAAACTAGTTTAGCCACTATGGAGAACAGTGTGGAGATTCCTTAAAAAACTGAAAATAAAACTGCCATATGGCCCAGCAATCCCACTGCTGGGCATACACACCAAGGAAACCAGAATTGAAAGAGACATATGTACCCCAGTGTTCATTGCAGCACTGTTTACAATAGCTAGGACATGGAAGCAACCTAGATGTCCATTGGCAAACTAATGGATAAGAAAGCTGTGGTACATATACACAATGGAATATTATTCAGCTATTAAAAAGAATGCATTTGAATCAGTTCTAATGAGATGGATGAAACTGGAGCCTGTTATACAGAGTGAAGAAAGTCAAAAAGAAAAACACCAACACAGTATATTAATGCATATATATGGAATTTAGAAAGACGATAACAATGACTCTATATGTGAGACAGCAGAAGAGACACAGATGTAAAGAACAAACTTTTAGACTCTGTGGGAGAGGCAAGGGTGGGATAGTTTGAGAGAATAACATTGAAACTTGTATATTACCATATGTGAAATAGATTGCCAGTCCAGGTTCGATGCATGAGACAGGGCACTCAGGGCTGGTGCACTGGGATGACCCTGAGGGATGGGATGGGAAGGGGCGGGGTTCAGGGTGGGGGTCACCCATGGCTGATTCATGTCAATGTATGGCAAAACCCACTACAATAATGTAAAGTAATTAGCCTCCAATTAAAATGAATAAATAAATTTAAAAAAAAGATATGCAGCCAGATGAAATACTTAACACAAACAAGGAAAGTGGCTGTGATGGAAAGGATGAAGATATTTCAGAAAAAGCAACAAGAGCAAAAACCTTCACAGTTAAAGAACTCCTGGAGATACTTCATGACATTGAAAGTACAAAGGGTTAAGTGTCAGAAGTTTATCTGAACTTAAGAAGTAAGTTTATCTTAACTTAAGAAGTAGCATGACAATTCACCAAAGCATAGGACAGATGGTCTTCGTTTAAAACAAGAAGAAGGGAAACACTCTTAATAAAATGTTAAAGGACGAAAACTTTAATTCTTAATATTTCTAATGTTTTCAATTGTAATGTATAATTAAGTAAATATTAATGTTGCTATTTTTTACTTTCCTATACACTTATAATCAACACTAAGAGAATTTTTAGCATTTGATAGATTTTAAAGGTCACAGAACAATCATATTTTCCCCCTTTGATTCTTGACATTGCTTTGTATAGTTTAGGTTTGTATGGTCATTTTTAGGGTCCTGCAGAACTATGCAAAACAAGGACAGCCTGTGTTGGGTTCTTCAAGGACTGATTAACATTCTATAAAGTGTGTAAAGTATTTAATGACCTATTAGTGGAAATTTGATAATTTTTTGCCCACTGATGAAAAACAATGCTGCAATAACTATCCTTATAATATCCATTTCTTCTTCATTTCTTTTTAATGGCTGCACAGTGAGGCATATGGGATTGTAATTCCCAGACCAGGGATGGAACTCATGGCCCCTACAATGGAAGCCTGGTGTTATAACAACTGGATGGCCAGGGAACATCCCTGTAACATCTTCTTTGAGTACCTGTATTCTTAGGATAAATTCTAAGAGTGAGGGTTTACAGGGACAAAGGCTGTGCAATTCACATCTGAACACGTACTGCTAAACTGCCTTCCAGAAATGCAGGCTGAGGGCCAGGTTATGCTCCAGCCACAGAGTCTCAAAGTTTCCAGTTCTCCATTCTGTTGCAAACAATAAGCATGTCTTATCATCACTGCCAGTTTGATATCTCACTGGTGTCTCAGTTTGATTGCCAGGGATGTTGAACATCTTTAGGAGATAAGGTTTTAAAAAGTTATCTGGAAAAAGAGTTCCCTAAAGATTACTGATGTTGAAAATTACTGACAGAGCATTTACTTGCTACAGGGACATGATGACATCTTAATCTATGAGAAACAGCAGCAAGCACCAGTCCAGCTTTCTGCGCAGCACTTAATAGTCTGGCTCATTTTAATTAAGCAAGGTACAAACAAACAAACAACGATTTGAAGACAGTATATAAAAAAATGTTAAGATCTTGCAAACCAGTAGCTACTACTCTTAGCCAGATGGCGTTTTTATCTTCTAAAATTTATTATTTTAAAATTGTTTTCTTAGAAAAAGTTTCCTTTTTATTTGCGTAAAGAACACTATCCATTCCAGTTCTTTTAAAAAAGATATTTATTTGGATGCACTGGGTTTTAGTTGCAGCATGTGGGATCTAGTTCCCTGACCAGGGATCAAATTCAGGCCCTTTGCTTTGAGAGCGCAGAGTCTTAACCACTGGACCGCCAGTGAAGTCCTTCCATTGAACATTGGCCTGAACATCGAACCTGAACATTCCACTGAACATTGGCCTTCCTTCTTATGAACATTGGCCTGAACCTCAGATACATTTTGAAATTCAGTAGTCTTTAGCAATAAAAATTTAAAAAATTAAACCATAGTGAACGGGAAGAAAATAAAGGTAATTATTTACCTGGTCTCTAGATGGAAAAATGCATTCTAGTAATAAAGTAATAGGATATTGTATAATATATAGGTACGTATGTGTACATGTTCCTTACACACACATATATGAGGAAAAATGTATACCTATATATTAGACTACATCAAAATTTAAAACTCGTCAAAATACAACAAAATTAAAATAAATAAGTACATTTATGATATTAACTCTTGATGTATTTATTGCAATATTATAGACAACAGATGTGACAAGAAGCTATTCTTATTGTGTAACAAACCCATATAAACCATATTCTTTACCATCTGAGCCACAAGGGAAGCCCATGAAGAAAAACACTAAAATTAAATTAAAAATATGCAAAAGACACATACACACACAAACATAAATGTTCGAGAAGAAATATAAATGTCTGTGGTGCATCTTCCAAGAACTCTTGCCCAATATGATGTGGTATCTGGTTTGTAAGGATCTAGGTCTCTGTTTTTTTTTTTTAAGCACATTTCTCTGTGAATGTATACCACCGTTGTATCCTTATTTTCAATGATTACTGGGAAGGTAAAAAACCATCCTTAGCATGGGTGAAAGATTTTAATACCATACCATTTATATATCCCCATTTCCCTTTCTTTTCCCCAGTTTTCTCACTAACAATGATCTTGGTGTATGGTTTTATTTTGTGCATGCGTGCATACTAAGCTATTTCAGTCGTGTCCAGCTCTGTGCCACCCCACAGACTGCACCCTGCCAGGCTCCTCTGTCCATGGGATTCTCCAGGTAAGGATACAGGATTGGGTGGCTGTGCCCTCTTCCAAAGGATCTTCCTGACCCAGGGATTGAACCCATGTCTCTTACATCTAACCTGCATTGGCAGGCGGGTTCTTTACCACCAGTGCCACCTGGGAAGCTACCTCAAATACATTTGGAATGACATAGGTTTTAAGTAATTCATTGTTTTTTAGTCGCTAAGTCGTATCTGACTCTTTTGTGACCCCATGGACTGTGGCCTGCCAGGCTTTTCTGTCCCTGGGATTCTCCAGGCAAGAATACTGGAGTGGGTAGCCATTCCCTTCTCCAGGGATCTTCTTGACACAAGGATCAAACCTGTGCCTCCTGCATTGGCAGGCAGATTCTTTACCATTGAGCCACCAGGGAAACCCAAGTAAATCATTACATAAAGTCATATTTTACAACTTCTGTACATACTGCAGAGCAGCTCTCTGAAGTTTACCTCTTTAATCTCTTGATTCTGTACAGCTGAGTTGTAAAAAGTTGTAGGTATAAAGAGTCAGCCTCACTTCCATTGTCCATTTCACTGCTTCCCTCTACTTAGTCCAGCCAGAGGTTCAGGATAAAAACTCAGCTATTCCTGTTTGGAGTTAAAAAAAGGAGAAGCGGGCAGCAGAGGATGAGATGGTTAGATAGCATCACCAACTCAATGGACATGAGTTTGAACAAACTCTGGGAAAGAGTAAAGGACAGAGAAGCCTGGCATTCTGTAGTCCATGATGTCACAAAGAGTTGGACACAATTTAGCAACTGAACAACAAAAAAACAATCCCTGTTTGGTGGCACCACCTGGTGGCCGGTTTGGGGGACTATTCTGACTATTCTGATTCTTCCTCACAAGTAGCAGCTTCTAGGTGCCAGTAGGAGGGAGTGCAGGTAGTTGCAGTCCTCCCAACAACTTTCTGGGCTGTGTATCATTATTATTTTTTGGCTGCACTGGGTCTTCATTGCAGTGTGCAGGCTTCCCATGAGGTGGCTTCTCCTGTTGTGGAGCATAGGCTCTAGGCCCAAGGGCTTCAGTAGTAGCAACTCTTGGACTCTACAAGGTTGCAGGCTCAGTAGTTGAGGTGCACAGGCTTAGTTGCTCCACGACACATGGGATCTTCCTGGACCAGGGATTGAACCCCAGTACCATGCATTGGCCTGGGGATTCTTAAACACTAGACCACCAGGGAAGTCCCGAGCTGCACATTACTATCTCCATTTACACATGGGAAAACAGAGATAAAGTAAGTTGCACATGATCACAAATTGAAGAAAGGACAAAACTAAGATTTGAATACAAGTCAGTCAGTGTACTGGTTTTCTTCTGCTATATAACAACTTATGACAAATTTAGGAACTTAAAGCAACATCCACTTGTTAGCTCAGAATTCTGTAGATCAGTGGTACCCAACCTTTTTGGCACCAGGGATTGGTTTCGTGGAAGACAAATTTTCCTTGGAGTTAGGGGATGGTTTTGGGATAATTCAAGCTCATTACATTTATTGTGCATTTAATTTCTATTACTATTATATCAGTTTACCTCAGATTGTCAGGCATTAGAGCCAGAAGGTTGGAGACCCCTGCTATAGATAAAAAATCTAGGAGGGCTTGGCTAGGTGCTCTGCTTAGAGTCTCATAAGGCTGAAACCAAGATATCAACCAAGCTGGCCTCTTCTCTGAAAACTCTTGGAGAGGCATCTACATTGAAGTTTGTCCAGGTTTTTGGAAGAAATAATTTACTTGGGGTTGTAGGACTAAGGTCCCATTTTCTTCATCTAGGCTCCTTGTCATAGATGGCTATTTTTTTTTTTTTTCAAAATTTTACTTATTTATATTTGGCTGGGCTGGGTCTTCATTGCTGTGCAGGCATTTTTCTAGTTGCAGCGAGCAGGAGCCACTCCTCATTGATGTACATTGGCTTCTCACGGCACTGGTTTCTCTAGTGGAGCACAGGCTCTAGGGTGCCCGCACTTCAGCAGTTGAGGTTCAATAGTTGCAGCTCCCAAGCTCTGAGAACAGGTTCAATAGTTGTGGCACACAAGCTTAGTTTCTCTATGGCATGTGAGATCTTCCCTGACCAGAGATTGAACACGTGTCTCCTGCATTGGCAGGTGGATTCTTTACCACTGAGCCACCAGGGAAGCCTATGCTGTGCTGTGCTTAGTTGCTCAGTCGTGTCAGACTCTCTGCAACCCCATGGATTGTAGCCCAACAGGCTCCTCTGTCCATGGGAATTCTCCAGGCCCGAATACTGGAGTGGGTTGCCATGCCCTCCTCCAGGGGATCTTCTCAACCCAGGGATTGAACACAGATCTTCTGCATTGCAGGCGGATTCTTTACCATCTGAGTCACCAGGGAAACCCATGAATACTGGAGTGGGTAGCCTATCCCTTTTCCAGGGGATCTTCTTGACTCAGGAACTGAACTGGGGTCTCTTGCATTGCAAGTGAATTCTTTACCAGCTGAGCTACCAGGGAAGCCACAGGGAAGCCTATGGATGACTTATTCTTAAAGAAGGCCTTTGGGGAACACTTTGGTGTTTTAACTAAATATATACATATAATGCGAAGAGTTGACTCATTGGAAAAGACTTTGATGCTAGGAGGGATTGGGGGCAGGAGAAGAAGGGGATGACCAAGGATGAGATGGCTGGATGGCATCACTGACTCGATGGACGCGACTCTGAGTGAACTCTGGGAGTTGGCGATGGACAGGGAGGCCTGGCGTGCTGCGATTCATGGGGTTGCAAAGAGTCGGACATGACTGAGCGACTGAACTGAACTGAATACATATAATACATTGTTACATTTAAATGAATACAGAAAACTTTTAGATATGAATATAAAACTGCTGTGTAAACTCCATTTTACCTTGGACTTATTATTAACAGCTTCATCCCTGAACTCTCAAAATAAACCCATCAACTTATAACTAATATCAAACACATGACATTTTGGGGGACAGGGTAGGGCAAGGAATAGTGACTCGATTTGGAAGGCCAGCAGACTGAAGTGGTGGGCTAGTGTCCCAAAGAACTGAAGATGACATAAACAAATGGAAAGTTTGAAAGACTAATATTGTTAAAATGACCACACTACTCAAGGTAATCTACAGATTCAATGCAATCCCTAGCAAAACATCAATGGCCTTTTTCACAGAACAAATAATTCTAAAATTTGTATGACAACACAAAAAACCTGAATAGCTAAAACTATATTTATTAAGCTTGTTTATCATGTAACTCTTCATCTATGCATCCCCCTATCATCTTACCTTATTTTTGGATGCATTTATTTTTTGACTGACCTGAGCAGCATGTGAAATCCTAGTTCTCTAACCAGGGATTGAACCTGTGCCCCTTGCATTGGAAGCACAGAGTCTTAACCACTGGACCACCAGGACTTCCAGGGGAGTCCCCAAAACAATCTTAAGAGGTGGAGATATCATGCTTCTGGACTTCAAACTATACTAAAAAGCTACTATTGTCAGAATAGTATGGTCCTGGCACAGAAACAGACACAAAGATCCATGCAACTGAACTGAAAGCCCAGAAATAAACCCACACTTACATGGTCAATTAATTTACAACAAAGGAGCCATGAACATACAATGGGGACAGACAACCACTTCACTAAATGGTGGTGGAAAAACTAGACAGCTACATCCAAAATAATCACACTGAACTTTCTCACACCATATACAAGAATAAATACAACTTGGGTTAAAAACTTAAATGTAAGACCCCAAAACCATAACTCCTAGAAGAAAACATAAGCAGTATCTTCAATGACACTGATCTTAGCTATATATATATATTTGGATCTGTCTCCTCAGGCAAGGGAAATGAAAATAAACAAATGGGATTATATCAAATGAAAAAGGTTTTTAAACCAATTGGAACTATTAGCAAAATGGAAATGCTGCCTACTGAATAGGAGAAGATATTTAATATATCTGATAAGGGGTTGACATCCAAAATATAAAAAGAACTCATACCACTCAACATCAAACAAAACAACCCCCCACAAAAACCCAACCCAATTAAAAAACTGGCAGAGGATATGACTAGACATTTTTCTAAGGAAGACATACAGATGGGCACCACACATGGAAAGATGCTCAACATTGTTAATCATCAAGGAAATACAAATCAGAATCACGAGATAACATCTCATATCTATCAGATGGCTGTTATCAAAAAGGCAATAAATAACAACTGTTGGTGAAGATGTGGGGGACATGGAACCCTTGTGTACCGTTGGTAGGACTATAAACTAATCAAGTCACTATACAAAGTACGGAGGTTCTTCAAAAAATTAAAAACATAACTACCATAGGGTTTCCGAGGTGGTGCTAGTGGTAAAGAACCTGCCTGCCAGGGCAGGAGACATGACACAGTTCGACCCCTGGGTCAGGAAGATCCCCTGGAGGAGGGCAGGGTGACTCACTCCAGTATTCTTGCCTGGAGAATCTAATGGATAGAAGAGCCTGGTGGTCTACAGTCCATAGCGTCACAAAGAATCAGACACAACTAAATCTACTGAGCACACACTACATGATCCAGCAATTCTACTCCTGAGTATTTTTTCAAAGAAAACAAAAACACCAATTTGAAGAGATATATGCACCTCTATGTTCACTGTGGAGAAGGCAATGGCACCCCACTCCAGTACTCTTGCCTGGAGAATCCCACGGACAGAGGAGCCTGGTGGGCTGCAGTCCATGGGGTCGCACAGAGTCGGACATGACTGAAGCAACTTAGCAGCAGCATGTTCACTGTAGCATTGTTTATAATAAGGAAGATATGGAAGCAACTTAAGTGTCTATCATATATGAATGAAGATTTGGTATACATAATAATGGAATATTAATCAGCCAGAAAAAGGAATGAAATTTTGCCCTATGTGCAAACATGAGTACCTAGAAGATATGCTAGTTGAAACAGCAAAAGATTTCACTTGTATGTGGAAATAAAAAGCAAAAACTTTTAAAAAGCAAAACAAATGAACAAACAACAGAACAGGAACAGACTCATAGATACAGAGAACAAACTGGGGGTTGCCAAAGGGGAGATGAGTGAAATAGGCAGGTGAAGGAGACCAAGAGGTATAAACTTCCAGTTATAAACTGAGTAAGTCATGGAGATAAATGTACAGCATGAGTAATATAGTCAATAACATTGTAATAACTTTTTATGGTGGAAATGGTAACTAGACTGATCTTGGTGATCATTTTGTGAAATATAAAAATATCAAGTCAGTATGTTGTACATCTGAAACTAGCATTGTAAGTCAATTATTAAAACATTAAAAACTTATTTTTTTCATAAAAAAGCCTGGCTTTTTTTCCTTAAAAACTTCCGGATATGTCAATTATATCTCAATAAGGCTGGTAAAAAATGAAGACAAACAAAAAATAGTAAACTTTCCAGAGTATGCTGAAACTTCTATGTTGAAAAATATATTCCTATCTCATCCATCTATACAGTAATATATGGTATATAACAGTAACTTAAAGGAAAAATATTTTTTTAAGCCTTAAACATGTTTCAGCTTAACAAAAGTTATACTTCAGAAAGTACTGTTACTATAAATAAGTTAAAAAGAAAACAAATCTGAAATGCAAGAAGTTATGCAATACAAGAGATGGTCTATGACAAAAGCCTCAATACAAATTTGACTCTAGCAGAACCCTTTGTGCTCCATGCAATAGCTAGACAGAACTTCCTGTGGAGCCTGCTACACTCAGCCTCTGCAAATGTCTACTGGTAACAGCTTAGCACAAAACTACCATGCTAGTAGATAGCATCTACTCATTGTTTAAGCATTATTTTCTTCTTTCATATTATAGTCATCTTCCTCAAGATGGTCCAATGAATTTACATGTGACAACCCCTTCTATGTGAACACATCAAGAATAGACAAAAACAAAATTAGACATAGGCAAAAATATTTTGTTGGACAGTGTAATAAAAAATTTATTGAAAGGCATAAATGATAATTGTCATATGTCATTGGCATAATTGTCACAAAATCATGAAAGAATGAACAAAAATAGACATAAATGAGATAAAAACTAATTAGAAACTTTAGATGTGAAAAAAATAGTCATCAAAATAAAAAATGCAACAAATTAGGTTAATTTTAGACTAGGCATATTTGAAGAATAACTAAATACATTAGAAGACATGACTAAGGAATTCATCCATACACAGAACAGAGACAAAGGTGAGAAATATGAGACATAATAGAATGGTTAGAGGCCCAAATTTAGCTATTAAGAGTTTCAAAAAAATACCAAAAAGTGGAGAAAATAGTAAAGAAGCAATATTTGAAGAAGGACTTGCTAAGAATTTTCCATAATTGAAAAGATATGGGTTCTTAGACATAGGCAAACTGACTAATGAACAAGATGAATAACAAACACCATAAGGAATTAGTAGTATATCAAAGATAAAGAAGCAACTTTACCTACCAAGGAAAGAGGGCAGATTATCTACAAAGGAAAAATAATTATACAGTACTAACAGCAAACTGCTCATAGGCAACAAGAGAATTTAACAGTGTGGGGGAAAAAAAAAAACAAACAAACAACTGAAATAAAGCTAAAGGAGGAAAATGATGCAAGAGCAGAAATTAATGAACTAAAAACAAAACACAGAGGATTAATATAATCAAATGCTAAAAAAATTAGCTAAGAGATTTAAAAGATAACTGTCTAGTAAAAGAAGTTTTAAAAAGTTAGAAAATGCACACAAAGATGAGACTAATTTTTAAAAAAAACATGAGAATACTGGGAACCTTATCCCATTAAATAGAAAACTCTCGGAAATTCCCTGGCAGTCCACTGGTTAGGACTGTGCATTTCTGGTATAGGGGGTCAGGGTTTGATTCCCAGTAGGGGAACTAAGATCCCACAAGCCACATGGCATGGCCAAAAAACGAAAGAAAAACAACTCACTCTTAAACTGTTTCAAAAAACAGAAACTGATATGCCATAGATATCTGAACTGAAAGAGAACATGAAAAGAAAACAGTGGCTATAAACATAGATACAAAATCTTTATATAAAGTTAGCAACTATGAGTGTAAATGTTAAGAATGTATATTACAATCATTACAGCAATCACTAAAAAAACAATAGAAATAGTTTCCTGAAAATGCTAACAGAAAAACAAAAATGAAATTCGAAAAACTATTGAAATACTCATTAAAAAGACAGGAAAGAACAGATTAAAAAAAAAAAAACAAACAGAAGAGGCAAAGAGGAAACAAAAAAAATGGAAGATACGAATCTTACCATATAATTAATGACATTAAACCTTTTGGGACAAATTCTCCAATTAAAATGTAGAGACTAAGAATGGATAAACAAGATTCAACTATACGCTATCTATAAGAAACTCATTAAATATAAAGACAAAGGTGGGGTGAAGGTAAGTTATGGCAAAATATATGCAAACGATAACCACAGGAAGATGGGAATGGCTATATTAATATCAGATAACACCAATTTCAAAAGAGAGCATTACTGGAGTAATAATGTGGCATTTTATAAAACAGTCAATTAATTAGGAAGACATAACAATTTTAAAAGTATAGATACCTAACACATTCTTTTCAAAAGAACATGGTTAGACTTACATAAAATGAAGCTGCTCAGTCGTGTCCGACTCTTTGCGACCCCATGGACTGTAGCCTACCAGGCTTCTCCATCCATGGGATTTTCCAGGCAGGAGTGCTGGAGTGGATTGCCATTTCCATAAAGATATGATGAATTAGTACACAGAACTAGTACACTGAAAACTAAAAAAAAAAAAAATAAAATAATTGATGATATAAAAATTTAAATGGAAAAGCACAGGACTTAGAATAGTTAAAATAATCCTGAAAAGAGGAACAAGACTGGGGGACTTAAACTTTCTGATTTCAAGATTTACTTAAAACTGTGAAAATCAAGACATTGTGATATTGATGCAAGAACAGACATATAGATCGATGGAATACAACAGAGTTTGGAAACAGACCCATATTTATATGCTTAACTCTTCCACAAAGGTGCCAAGTTAATTCAATAGGGAACGGAAAGTATTTTCAACAAATTGTCTGGATCAACTACATGGGTGTGTGTGTGTGTGTGTGTAAACCTTGACCATTACAAATACCATAAATACCATAGACAAAAATTAACTTGAAATGGATCATGGATCTAAGAGATGAAATTACTAAAACTGTACAAGAGAACAAAAAATACTTGTGACACTGGATTAAGCAGCGATTTCTTAAAACAGACCACAGAAGCACAACCATAAAATCAAAAACTTCTGCTCTTTGAAAGGCAAGTAAGGAAAACAAAAGGCAAGCCACAGACTGAGAGAAGCCAGTTGCCAAATGTATCTGACATACGTTCATATTCAGAATACATAAAAAGCCCTTATCAAGTAGAAGACAATCAACCAATTAAAAAAAATGAGCAAAAGATAGGAAGGCACTTCACCAAAGAAGAAATATCAATACAAATGGCCAATAAGCACATGGAAAGATGCTTAGCATCATTAATACTGATCATTCAGTTCAGTCGCTTAGTCGTGTCTGACTCTTTGTGACCCCATGAATCGCTGCACGCCAGACCTCCCTGTCCATCACCATCTCCCGGAGTTCAGACTCACGTTCATCGAGTCCATGATGCCATCCAGCATCTCACCCTCTGTCGTCACCTTCTCCTCCTGCCCCCTCTCCCTCCCAGCATCAGTCTTTTCCAATGAGTCAACTCTTCACATGAGGTGGCCAAAGTACTGGAGTTTCAGCTTTAGCATCATTCCTTCCAAAGAAATCTCAGGGCTGATCTCCTTCAGAATGGACTGGTTGGATCTCCTTGCAGTCCAAGGGACTCTCAAGAGTCTTCTCCAACACCATATTTCAAAAGCATCAATTCTTCGGCGCTCAGCTTTCTTCACAGTCCAACTCTCGCATCCATACATGACCACAGGAAAAACCATAGCCTTGACTAGACGGACCTTTGTTGGCAAAGTAATGTCTCTGCTTTTGAATATGCTATCTAGGTTGGTCATAACTTTTCTTCCAAGGAGTAAGTGTCTTTTAATTTCATGACTACAAATTAAAGCCACAACCATGACAGGAGCTTAAATTAAAAAGGCTGACATTTCTAAGTGTTGGTGATGATGTGGAGCAGCTTAAACTCTCACTAATTGTTGGTAGAAATGCAAGGTGATAATAGCAACTCTGGAAAAAACAAATGGCAGTATTTCCTAAAGTTAAATATACACTTCTCATAGTTCCCAGACATTTCACTACTAGCTATCTACCTAAGAGACTTGCAATCAAATGTTCCTAGCACCATTATTCACTATAGACTAAAAACTGAATGCTACGTATATGTGTATCAATTGGTGAAGAGAGAAGCAAATTATTGTATATCCATTCTGTGGAATACTACTGATCAATACTAATAAATATGCTATTAGTATATGCAACACCATGATGAATCTCAAAACATCATGCTTAAAGAAAGAAGTCAAACACAAAAGACTATGTATTGTTCCATTTATATGAAACTCTAGAAAAGATCTTCGTTGCCGGAGATGACAACTATTAATGCACTGTGGAGCTTTCTAGGGCAATGGAAATGTTCTGTAGTTAAGGTGGAGATTACCTAACCATATAAAATAACCAAAATAATCAAACTATACACTTAAGATAAACAAATTTTGTTGTATATATTAGCAAGTTGAATTCAGTAGTACACACATAAAATATTAATACACCATATTCAAGCAGTATTTATTTCAGAAAAAATCAAGAATTTCTGTTACTATCATCTGTCATATTCAAAACTAAAGGAAAAGAAAATTGCAGCAAATACAGAAAAAGTACTTGACATATTCAACAGTCATCCTTAACAGGAACTCTTAACAAATGGACTCCTCATCAACCTGTTAAAGGGCAATTATCAAAAACCTCCAGAAATTATCACTTAATCTTGAGCCTTTAGGAGTGTTTAAAATTAATTCAGAAACAAAAGCATGCTCCCATTACTGCTTTCATTCAACATTCCACTGAAGAGCTTGACTAATAAGTAAGTATGACATGAAAATTAGACAGGAAGAGATCAAATTCTTTTTATTTGCCTGACACTATTCTCTGTGTTGTTCTTAGGGGTTCATGTTTTTTAATCCCCACAATAGTCCCATGAAACAGGATTATGAAAATGAGGAAAGTTGAAGCAAGTTACCCAAGGTTACATAGCTGATAAACAGCAACATGAGAATTCTAATCCAGGTGGAATAGCCACAGAATCCATACTTAAAAGTCTTGCTTCCAGTAGAAAATAAATGGTAAAGTTTCTTAGCATAAATGAAAAATTAAAAAGTAATTTTATTTACTTTATTTAATTATTTTTGGTTACACTGTGCAGCTGGTGTTATTTTAGTTCCTAAACAGGGATCAAACCAAGGCCTTCGGCAGTGAGAGTATGGAGTCCTAACCACTGAACTGCCAGGAAATTCTTAAAAAAGTAATTTTGAAAGATATCAAGGAGCACCAATATATTTATCACAATTAAGGAAAACATACCAAAAAAGGAAGGGATATACCATGTTCACTAACTAGTAGACTAAAGAGATGGAAAATTTCAAATTTTTTCATAAATTCAAGGTAATTCCATCAAAATCCCAGAATATACATATCATATCAAATAAATCTTTAAAATAATACTAGACAATGTTCATAGAATATAAAAGCATGGAAAGGAATTAAAAAAACACGGAATTTATATAGTAGTTACCACTAGGGTAGGAAGGAATAGGATCAGGGTGGTTAAATGGGAAGCCTGAACTGTATCCACTACTTTTTCCCTAAAAAAGAAAATAAACCTCTGAAGCAAATATGACAGTGTTAAGATTTGCCAAAGCTTGGTGGCAAGTGCAAGGGTGTCCTTTTTTTATTATGCTCTAATCTGGTTGACATGTCTGAAATACTTCATAAAAAAACAAAAATTACATCATTCTTAGACTTTATAAACAATTTATTTTGAAAGAGCTGTAATTCTATGAACTTGAGAAGAATAGCTCTAAGGCTATTATACTATTTTTGGGTTTGGGTATTATACAATACAGAAAAAAATAGGTCTTGGTGTGGCTTAAATGTATTTAACACTTCTGGGGTGTCTAACAAAAGTTATCTGGAGATACTTTGGTGGGTTATGAAAGACAGATTTAAAATTTAGTCTCTACTCTCAAAGAACTCATAATCTAGGATGGTGAAATAAATTAACTTTAAAAAATAATGGGCAGATGCTTATGAACCAGGGGTAATATCCTACCTTTCTGACCTTCTTACTTTTCTGTATTATTTTTTTTTCCTGTAGGAAAATAACTGCATTAAATTGTTTTGTTCATAAGTATTACGTGTGGTTCACCATAAAAATAACATTAGCATGGATATATTTAATAATCTAGAGGAAAAGTGTATTTAACTATAATTCTTTTTGGGAGGGAGTGGGAGTGCATTTTAGTGACATTCACTAAATGCCTACCAGTTAAAAATAAAAACAGAAAATTCTTCAATATTTTTTAATCTATATAAAATAAACTATTAAGCAACCTAAGCCTTCAGCTTTAAGAACTGTATCCTTATACTCATCTGAATTTATCTCTTGATTAATATATGCTATGAATATATCAGTCATCATCTGCTTTTAGGCATTTACATAAACTGGTTGTCTACTCCCCACCCAAATTATAAATGCCAAGAATCAGCTATAAAATCATACTGCCATGAAGTTACACAGAAACATCCATAATTAGTTTTAAAATTTTATTGAAATTCAAGTATAATTAGTTAACAATTTAATATGTTATGTTGTATCATTTCTAACCAGTATTCTCACCTGCTTTACATGATTTCCAGGCACAGTTATTAAGGATTGATATTTCTGCCTAATTTTCCATGATATGCCAATTATACATTCATTAAAACCTTGATACTTTCCTAAAATTGTTCTTACCTCACTGTCAGATTTTTAAAAAAGACCAAATATTGAAAATGTAAGACATTAATATTATAGTCACTGTAATATAGGAAAAAAATTTACACATTATTAACTGTTTAAAATTGTTAACATTTATTGTAGTAATGCAAAATGAACTTTTAACATAATAATATTAATTTTTCATTAAAATGTTTAACCATTTCCTACTGAAGCATGTTCAAAGTTACAAAAATTTTCTCTTTTAAAGTACACTGAATTAGTCCAAAAGTAATTGTGGCACTTTGGATAAGACATTTATTTTATTGCATATTTTAAGTACCTAAGGTATAGCCTGATTAACAGCAGGTTACTGGAAAGAATGAAAAAACATTTTCTTTAAGGAGTAAGTCTTTTGGGATCACGGGGAAACATTGAGGTTTGACGAACATTGTGCAAGCCCAAAAACAGCATAGTCACTCGTTCCAACCCTGTAGAAGACAAAATAATCATTAATTCATTTTCAGAATTAATCATTCAAGGTCGTACTTATTGAAAACTACCAAAATAACATCACTGATCAACAAAATGCTTTTCCTTGTTAGAAAGGAAATGACTTCTATTATTTTAAATGAGTTTAAAATGGAACATTCTGGGTCTGATTCAGAAACAGGTGATGCTATATGTGGGAAGGATAAATGAGATATCCTTAAGCTGTATGATTCTGTGAAATGTGAACCACAAATCTATGCAAATATCAAAAACTTATGATTTAAGCAAACAAAAATATAAGCCTACTATTTATTTTCATAAGCCTACTATTATATTTTCAAAAATACAATATAAGCCTACTATTATATTTAACCAGGTTCCTATTGATAGAACCTGGTTATCAAGACTACCACGAATTTTTCAATGGATTCTATGTAGTGATTAAAAAAAAAGAATTAAGTTTTTTAAGTGTTGATAAGGAACAACTTACAAAATACACTACGCGAAAATGCAAGGTACTGAATGGTTTATACAGCACACTACAATTGGTGTAAAAAATATATTTTATATACTTTTGCATATGCAAAGATTATCTTTGTAGAGGTAAAGAGAAAACTAGAAACAATAGTTTTCTGTAGGGAGGTGAATGTACACTATTCTATTTGCTTTGAATTTGAAATTTGTATATTACCTGTTTACCAAAAAAACCCGAAACAACCAAACCTTCAACAAAACTATAAATTCAGAATTCTTTTTAGCACAGGCTCAATAGTTGTGGTGCAAGAGCTTAGTTGCTCCAGGGCATGTGGTATCATCCTGGACCAGGGATCGAACCTGCATCTCCTGCATTGGCAGATGGATTCTTTACCGCTGAGACAGAAGAGAAGCCCCAGAATTCCTTTTAAGAATTTTTGATACGAACATCCCAAAGCTGAGTTAAATATTTACTCGTTTTAAATCACAGAGCAGTATCTTTCACATACTCTAGAAATGGTTCTAAAAGCCAATGAAATGTTTTCAACAAAAACATTTAGCAGCCATCTGAACTGACTTGAGGGACAGCTTTAATTTGGACTAATCGGAATGAACTCATGAATACAGAGAGAAAAGAGGACACTCAAAAATTTCATTTAGTCATAACTCACTTAAAAATTCTTTCAATTCAAATTTGTATTACATTTAGTGCTTATAAACTTATTTGTAAGTAATAACAAAATACAAAATTTACTTTTTGGAGTCTAATACTGAGGACATTTAGAACTGAAGAAACACTGTGCCAAATGAAATTTGGGTTGGAAATATTGTCATCATATAAAGGAATATTACCAATGCCTCCGCCAGCATGAGGAGGGGCTCCAAAGCGGAAGGAATCAATGTATGCCTTAATTTTCTCCAAATCTACAAAACAAACATAAAACAAAGAAACGTAATTTCTCATCTTATTTAGCTTAAAAAAATTGCAAAAGCAGTTACCGTGCAATGAAAATTAAAACAAATGACTGTGTTTCTGAAAAGTCTTTAAAGGGCTTTAAAAAGTATTGCTTTCAGAATATAATGACCCTCCTCAATATACTGAAATTGTTTACCAATTCCATGATGTAAGGCTCTCTCTGTTAGCAGCTGAGGGTCATGTATTCTTTGAGCTCCTGACAATATTTCTTCTCCTCTCATGAACATATCATAAGAGTTGGATTGTTTCTGTAGGAAAAACAAACAAAAATACCACTCAACAGGCTATCATCCTATTTCTATCACACATATGTGGAAAAACACTCTCTGTTGCATAAAGAACAATATCATTTCTTCCCTACAATTAATTATACAACCTGCTCCAATAAATATGATTTGCTTTTCTAAAATGGGATTAAACTAGTGAGGGTTGAATAACTTCTTTACTTCTATCAGATTTTATGCTCCCCTTCTCCCACACCTTTCAAAAACAAATCAGAACAATTCATCTTCTTTTAAGCACTAGCATAGTGTTGATTCTTTTTTTAAAAAAATTATCTGGCTGTGCCAGGTCTCAGCTGCAGCATGTGGGATCTTGTTCCCTGACCAGGGATTGAACCCAAGCCCCCTGCATTGGGAGCAAAGAGTCTTGGCCACTACGCTGCCAGGGAAATCCCTGTAGTGCTAATTCTTATTTCACTTTATCATCTGAAATGTTTTTAAGTGTGATATGATTTGGGGATCATTTTTGGAACTTCGAATTATCAACAGGTGTTAGTCTTTTTAATTTTTAAAAGTTATTATTTTAAGGAAAGTGAACTGAACATCAAATTTACCATAGCTCAATTCATTCTTTATCAGGTTTTATTTTCCCTATCTTTCAGTAAACCAATGGTTCTCAAAGTGTGGTTCCTGGACTGATAGTTTCACTATTACCTTATGAGAAATATCAATTATCAAGCCCCACCTAAAAAAAAAGTTTTTTTTAAAAATTATTTATTTATTTTTGGCTGTGCTGGGTTTTCGTTGCTATAAGGGCTTATCTCTAGTTGTGGAGAGCGGGGGCTACTCTTGAGTCGGGGTGTGCGGGCTTCTCATTGAAGCGGCTTTTCTTGTTGCAAAAACACGGGCTTCACAAGTTGTTGCACATGTGCTCAATAATTGTGGCTCCCAGGCTCTGGTGCACAGGCTTGTGCACATGGGACATTCCCAGATCAGGAAGTGAACCCGTGTCTCCTGCATTGGCAGGTGGATTCTTTACCACTGAGCCACCAGGGAAGCCCCAAATCTGTGTTTTAAAGGCCCTCCAAGTGATTCTGATACTCACTAAAGTTGGGGAACCAATGCAAAGGAAAATCAGTGAAAGGCCACAAAACATTATTTGGATTAACTACCAGGATAGTGTCTGCCTGCAATGCGGGAGACCTAGGTTCAATCCCTGGGTTGGGAAGATCCCCTGGAGAAGGAAATGGCAACCCACTCCAGTATTCTTGCCTGGAGAATCCCATGGAGGGAGGAGCCTGGTAGGCTACAATCCACGGGGTTGCAAAAAGTCTACACGACTGAGCTACTTCACTTTCACCAGGATAGAATGTGAGTTCTTAGTTCAAGGTCAATGATAAAATGATTTGATAAAGTCTTCAAGTCTATTAATACTATTTGTCACTTATATAGTATTTCTTCTTCATATATCTTTAAAAATGATACATGAAAATTATTTTTAATACAGGTTTTGGGGACTAATTTGCTAGAATATTCAAATTTTACAATATCACTTTGACCTGAATTGACAGAAACTAGTAGGAATACATATAGTAATGTGTCTTTTAAAACTGCAAGTTATTAATGAAAACCATTATTTCCACTGTATAATGTGACACAGTGACAATAAAGTTTTCCCTCTTCCCCAAACAGGTTTTTTAAAATCAAATTACTTACAGGATTTCGTGGGTCAGGCATGGTATAGAAAGGTCTTACAGCCAATGGATATTTATCAAGAATATAAAAATCGGTATCATACTATAAAAAGAATAAATATGATTAAAACAGATTTTTAAGACATTTAATGAAAGTAAAAAGAAGGCTACCATTTGGTAATTCTTTTTCTATACCTAAGTTTTGTTCTTCAAAATTACTGTAATTACACTCTATATACAATAACTGTTCTGCCTCCTACAGCTGTATCCTACAGTATTTTGCCATGATGTTATAAATTCTTCCGATATATTTAGTTTTTAGGAGCTGTGGACTATTCAATCAGAGTTCACATAAGCATTTTTCTTTTTCTCTTTTTGGACATGTACTCTCTTCTCAATTTTTCCTCCGCTGAAAACTATGCTGTAATAAACTTATTTTCACCTTTTTCCATTGCAGTTCTAGCTCATTTAATTTTCTAGATGTATTTTAAAACCTTTTTTGTTAAATTATCCTAAATCGCATTGGGTTTTACAAAAACTACATTAAATCTATAAATTATTTTGGGAAAAACTGATGTCTTTTATCTTCAAAAAACCTTGATTATTTCCCCAATGATTTACATTTTCACTAAGATGTCTAAAATAAATTTAGTAGTTTTTCTCAAATGAAAACAATTGAAATGAATAACATGAAATTATGATATCTTTGTTAAAAAGAATATTTATTGTGGGACCTACATTTAATTAAAAAGAAACAGTCGTGTTTTAACTGTTCTGATGTTAAACATTTTTCCTAAAATTGGTGTGTAGAGGGAATGTCAACAGTGCTGAAATTGGCCCCACCGAAATAGTGTTTTAAAGGTATGAACTCAGTACTGTGCAGTTTCACAGACTTCTTCCCCAGTCAGTTGAACCATTTTGAGTGGAACCAGCAGGAGGAGCTCAAGGACTGTTTTCATTCAATTATACAATTCTCTTAATTTCTTTAAAGATTGCACCAAGTTTAGCTTCTCTCTTCTTTGGAGTTTTATAAAAAATAAGATAGGAAAGTAGCCTTCATGTAAAAGGCAGAAAAAAATTCATTCACCCTCTAGTCCCACAAGTCAGCAAGGGTACTCAGGGAAGACCATTTCTAAATAATTTCAATCCTTAAGGTCCTCTCTAACTAATCTGACAATTTAGATATGTTTCAGATTTAGAAAAAGAAATCCAGCATGCATAAGAGTCCTACCTTTTCCTTTACCAAACGACCCAACAGTTTTTCATTTGGTGTACTGCAAAAGAAACATGAAATCAGGTGTCTGAAGATCAAACAGCAACTTAAAAGAGTTTTAAGTTTACAAGGAACCTCTTCTATTTGAAGTTCTCAGAGAATAAAAAATTTAGCCAAAATACACAGCTGTCTATTCTGCTCCTTTTAAAGAAGGCAACTACTACTAGAAACCATTCATGGGTATACCTGGGACAGTTAGTCGGTGCTACTCAATAATATTTGAATAAAAGTATAAATAGAATTTAGCAATTCACTGATTCAGAAATAACATGGATGAAATAGTTTCCTACAATTACATATAATGAAAGTCTACTACACCAACATAGACTACTCTTGCCATTAAAATGGTTCTATGGTAACATGCGGAGAAGGCAATGGCACCCCACTCCAGTACTCTTGCCTGGCAAATCCCATGGACAGAGGGGCCTGGTAGGCTGCAGTCCATGGGGTAGCTAGCAGTTGGACGCGACTGAGCGACATCACTTTCACTTTTCACTTTCATGCACTGGAGAAGGAAATGGCAACCCACTCCAGTGTTCTTGCCTGGAGAATCCCAGGGACGGGGGAGCCTGGTGGGCTGCCATCTCTGGGGTCGCACAGCCGAATACGACTGAAGCGACTTAGTACTAGCAGCAGCAGCATGGCAAAATGGTTCCTCTTTTTTGTTACTCTTTATTAAAGATTTATAAAAGAAAAATCAGTATTTCAAAGTAAAATATAACAGTGTATATATAA